>CAUYPK010057250.1:0-83936 GCA_963574355.1 Loris lydekkerianus | reverse complement strand
CAGCCCTACTATGAAGCTAAACTATAGCTTTCACATGAAGGCTATAACCCAACTATACCACAAGACTATGAGGAAAGGACCAAGGAAGGGGAAGGGAGGGGGGAGGTTTGGGTGGAGGGAAGGTGATGGGTTGGGCCACATCTACGGTGCATATTTTTATCTATAATAAAAAATAAATAAATAAAAAAGAAAAAAAAAGAAAAAGAAAAAGTAAATTCATAGCATATTGTATTACACCATTAAAATAATTATAATGACTCATTGCATTCCATAGTTTGAAAATACTATAAACTTAAAACACATGATAAAGTTAATCATTTTTAGGTACATATAATAGACTACTCTCATAAGTATCTTTCGCAAAGAAGCTACTTTGCTTTAAAAGGTTAAAGGTAAAAAAAATCCCGAATTAATTAACTTTTTGACAAATATATACAAAATTATGGAATTTTAAATCTTATTAAGGAAATACTATCTTATGCTATAATATGCACATTGAGGACCTTACACAGAATGAAATAAACTAGTCACAAAAATATAAATACTGTGTGATTCCAATACTATGAGATATTTAACATTTAGAAATAGATGATAGAATGGTAGATTCCAGAAGCTGTGGCTGGGCAGGGGAGAAGAAAATTAGTCAATGAATATAGAGTTTCAGTTTTATAAGATAAAAAAATCAATAGAATTGTTGCACAACAATATTCATATAATTAACAGTACCGTACTGTACACTGGAAAATGTTTAAGATGGTAAATTAAAAAAGAAACAAAAAATAGTTTTTGACAAAGTTTTGAATATACTTTTTATGTGCACTTTAGAGTTGTTGAAGGCAAACAGTAAAGTTAGAAAAGATGTTTATAGTTTGTATTTAAATGTGTATGAGGATTCCAAAAGATGCAGAACAGAGAAGTTAGTTAGAATCCATAGTTACACTTATTATTAATAGTTATTTGCTACACATTGAAAGAAATTATGAAGTCTTCTGTTTGCTGTTTTTTTTTTTGTTTGTTTTGTTGTTCCCTCAACCTACTGAATCTAAGCAATGCTTTAGATGCAGTGTTAAGTTTTTTTATTTTTGCTTTAGGGCTTCAAAAATTTTATAAAGTATTTTTATCTGCAACCTGAATTTATCTCACTATTGTCCAGTTATAGTGTGATTTGACACTTTTATAACAATCTCCTTTCTCTTATAATTTGTAATCAAACTTTAATATGTTGGGCTTTTCCCATGTTTTATTTTAATTTTCTGCTGTGCAGATTTTCAAGAAAATTATCATTCATCTTTAAAATAATGAAAAAAATTGCCAACATAAGGGACATTTTTTCTGTTTATGGAAAACTATTTTATTGCCTTGAAATCATGTTTGTACTACAAAGTTATGTTTACTACCAATATTGCTTTTAGAATGTTATCTTAGTTTTTTGTTTTAAATAGCAATACATAGCTTTTGTATTCTTTGGTTATATATTATACAATTAGAAATTTATTACAGAAGACAATATAATCTCTGGCTTCTCAATTCTAAAAATCCTTACATAAAAAATTACTGTCTGCATATTATGGAATAACATATGAATAAATCTGAGATAATATCATTCATAATGTAATCTTGCCTAAATTTATGTTTTCAGTAATATGTACCAAATTTCTTAATGTTTCTGCACACCTAGCATGATTGTTCACTTGTTTCAAATTCGTTTCAGGGAACACTGATTCAGGATCAATATCAACCTCAGTCTAATAACAGTGCCCAAGTTCAGTCTTCCTTAACCCATACAGACTTCTCTTATTTGGTATTCAGATTCAAAGAATCAGTCAATGCACAGATTATTTAACTGGTAAGAGGAAATATAAACAGAACTTCCAACATGCTGTGGTCCATAATGTTTCCTACTATTTTCTATAAAAAAATACATTTTCTAGTTTTATTAAAACTATACAAAAAGTTATGTAATTATGAAGTGACAATTTTATTCCAGTAGGAAATACATCAGAATTTAATTGAGATGACTGAAAAGGGGGAAAGGGAGACAGGGGAGAGAAAGGCAGAGAAAAGAGACTAAGAAAAATATCAACCAAGAATTTTATTGAAAAACAGGTTAAAAAGAAATAGAATGGCTTTGAAGGTAAATGGTTGCAAAAAAAAAATATTTATTTGCCTTCTTCTTGGGCTATTATTGGTTTCAGAAAAGGGAAGAGGGAGGGAAGGGGGGAGGATGGGTGGAAAGAAGGTAATAGGTGGGACCACACCTATGGTGCATCTTACAAGGGTACATGTAAAACTCACTAAATGTAGAATATAAATGTCTTAACACAATAACTAAGAAAATGCTGTGAAAGCTATGTTGACCAGTTTGATGAAAGCATTTCAAATTGTATGTAAATCCAGCACATTGTACCCCATGATTGCATTAATGGACACAATGATTTAATAAAAAAATAAATAAATATAAAAAAGAATTTGTTCGTTTTGCAAACTTGTGACAAATACATTCATCTTATGTTTTGGTGTAACTTTAATAAAATTTAATGCACCATTTTTATGCATTTAATTTATTCACAAGTAAGGAAATAATTAACTTCTATGAATTCTATTAATTTAACCACTGAATAAAAGCCTAAAAAATTGGTATATTATTATAAGCATTATTATTATTAATTTCAGATTAGCATGAGGATACAAATGTGTAGGTTACATTGTTTTTGTTTTTAAGGTAAAGTTCAACTTGTAGTTTGACCTTTCACCCAGGGGACATGTTGCATACCCTCACATTGTGCACTTATATTATGAAACTTAAAAATCACATTACATGACTAGAAATGGTAAGACTTGATCAGAAATTTTCTAGAAAATTGTGCTTAAGTGAAGCTTTTATCTTGATCCTTTTCTTCCCTTGTCTTAGCTAACAGTTCTACGGAAATTTATCTATTCCCTTCCAGCTAAGATTAATCTCACTCTGCCATTAACTATGCAGAGAAAAGAAAACAAAACAAAACTGTTACCTCCAAAGCAAAAGCTCTGAATCTCTTTACATCAGAAAAAAAGAGAATCATTGGCTCCATTCCTCAAATCATAAGGCGTCTATTTGCCTTTAATCTATGTAATTGTTTAAGTGTCCACTCATGATTCTTCCCAGAGCAAACATTATCTGCTCTAAGACACTTGGTATTGATACCTCTATCAGCAAACATATAAATGTCCATGTCCAAAAATTCATACATAACAATGCAAATTTTAAAAAAGAAAGGAATAATTTAAGTTGATCAAAAATGGAAAGTTTTTAGTGTTTTTATTATACTAATATGTCATTTCTACAAAGATGGAAACAATGAGGCATGTGGTAAATGCCAGGCTCAAAATAACATGTAAAAATGTTTAATTTTAACTCATTATCTTTTATACTTAATATTTTACAACAGGGTTTATAGGAAAAAAGTTTAATATAACAAATGTGTTTTGTTTAACCAATATTTTTGAGCACAACTTATATAAAAGGCATTGTACCAGACATTTAAAATATGAAAGCTACTAAAGGTCAGTCTCCCTATTCTTAAAGACTCTAGTGAGGCAACATGAAAGAAAAATTATATATTAAGTATTGAAAAACAACTGGAATAAATACAGGCCATAAGTAGCAATATAGTAAGACCCCATGACAAGATGTGTCTGAATGTATGTTAAGGCAGGAGTTCGGAATCTTTTCTTGGTGGAAGACTGCATTAACTTAGTTGTAACTAAATAAGGCTGCATTCAAGAAACTTCAATTAAATACACATAAAAATGTACATTATTTTGTAAAATTACTTAATAATTCTGTGTACTTAATAATTTCAAAATTTCCTTTTGAAAAAGTGTTTTGAAATAATAATAGCTTTTCTAAAAATGCTGAGATTTTTTTGTCACATATATATAGACTGAGTTTTACCTTGTTAAAAAATATTGAAGTCATTTTCTTTAGACAAGATATCACATAGAAATGCTGAATTCCTATAGAAATCTTCCTTCAATAATTCACATTGCTAATTCTGTTCTTCGCAAAATTATCTATTCTCTTAGAAGTAAAATTTTGGACAATACCTGTCCCTGCAATAGACAAAACAACTTAGGATGATATGGCAAATTCACACAAAATTCTTCATCTTTCATGTTATAAAACCGATGGTACTGTGTTGCATCTCTATGAATATGGTTAACAATACTTATGATTTATTGAAAGGTGACACTTAAAATATTAGCTTTAGCAGAGAAATATTGCTGATGCAAGATACAATGAAAAGAAACGAGAGCATGTTATCTCTGTTAATTCTGGTAACACTTTTTTTTTCAATCTGTACAATAAACCCTTTATGTTTTCCTATCATTGAAGATTCTCTTTCTGTACATGAACTCACTAAATTTACCAAATTTAATCCAACTTCGTGACATTTATCTTAAAAGTTTTTGAAGATATCCATTCCCTGCATTCTGTTCAAAAGAGTGCTCAAAGCAAACAAGAAAAGCTTTGTTTTCTTGCTAAAGTTTTACCTTTTCATTATTCGAAGTTCAATTGAGGCAGAACTTTGCTGTAAATTATGAAATACATATTGTTCTTTTTGATCATCCATGGTTGATGCTATGATGTGCTTCCCAGATTTTCACAAATCTCCCAACCCTTCTGAGGCTGAAGCACTCCTCTCAGCTACTGGAACTATTGGTAGGTGGCTGCTCTCAGCTGAGTTCTTCTCTGGAAGTTGCCCCTAGCTAAACAGAATCGTCTCATTCAAGGTTCAAGTTTGTGGGGCGGCAGATATCCAAAGACTGGCCATTGCCTCAGTTCAGACATCTTTGAGGGGCTCTCCCAAATTCAGAGGTTCCTCACGGGATCAACTTAGACATTTGTCGGGACTTGGATAGAGTTCAGCTTCTTGCTCTTGTCTGTCCTGCTTCATTCTTTCATTCTCACTGGTCCTCATCTAGACAGCACTGACCAATAAATTTACCTCCTGTTTGTATATTTCTATCACAGAGTCTGCTTCCCAGGAAAACTACACTGCATTGTTACCACTGTATGTTATTTAATATATTTTGCATAGAAAATATATTTCATTATCCACGGAAAAACAAACAAAAAAAAACTGCTTGCTATGTCCCAAATGAAGAATAAAACCTATTTCAAGTCAGTAGTATCAGTTGATTCATTCAAAGTGATTGAAAAATAAATATAACTTTTCATGAAGTTGTTCTGCTAAGTTGAAAACTAATTTCCGCCACTGATCACTATGGTTCTCCTTCAAAGACGTAAGTCTTTGTATTTTGAGATATCACTGAGATCTAGGAATTCTACATATTTGACAATTTATTCTTACACAATTTCTACATCACTGAATCCTTTCCCTTCTTTTCCAACTACATACGTGACTTTATAAGTTGCTTCAGTGGCATTATTTTCAGGTCTATTGTTGCTTGAAAGAATTGTCTTTGCTTTAGCTTTTCATTTTTTAATTTCTGGACTACAAACTTCTGAGCTTCGCCCTCTAATGTAAAATATTTGTGGTTCTTATCAGTGTTATAGTATGGATAAGTATAGACGTCCTTTAATTTTGATATTTCAGTATCAGAAAGCAAGAAAATCATCTTTGTCTTTATCATCAACAAGATAGTATTTTAAGTTCCAATCCTCACTTAAAAATATGTTTTCTTCTTTCAGCATTCTCTTGGTCTTATTTGATGTGGTGGGTTGTTAAGCAGACAGATTAAAAATACTGTCAAGATGTGTAACTATTCACAAATTCCACTTCAAACAGAAATAAAATGCACTGTCATCAAAAGCTGATGACAGACTGATGTGCTTGACCCCCATAAACTCTTTCCAACCAGTCTCATGTGGTAGTGGCACCAGTAAGGCATGAGAAGTTAGAATTAAATCATGGGCATAGCAACCATCAATTTAGCCCTATATCTTACTAATGTTCTAATTAATTTAGGAGGATTATTTTGTTGAAATTTATTTTTATTCTTTGTTATTTTAAATGCATTGATTTTGAACATAATTGAAAAACGTAAAATAAGAACAAAATGTATTAATAAGAAAAAAGATTTGTTCTATACAATTTGGATTTTCTCAAAAGGCTACACCGAAGCAACTAGAAGGCTACCCCTTTATCTAATGTTAAAGCTTAGATACAGTTGTTTTAAAGAAGTAAATTTGCACCTAAAATATGAAGGATAAAGATCCATAAGTATTTAATGAATTGATAGATTACTGGGATTCACTCAAGTAACAGTGGAGCATCTAAAAAAGATCAGATGTTCTACTGATATTTGTGCAATTGATGTCTTCATTCTTTGTTCTTCATCTCTGAAAAATATATAATATATACAAATTTTTCTCACTTAGCAATGCCGTAAGTATTTCTCAGTAAAGATATGAAAATGTATTTTAAAATCTGAAAACTGTACAAAATTAATGTGGTGATTTATTACATGTTATTACTTCATGCCAAATTATAAACATTTATGACCTCTACATATAATTAATGTAGATGGCATAAAGAACTTCAAAGACTGCATGATCATACTATACTTTCTACCCCTGTGAGATCACAAATAAGTTATCTAATCATTTTCGAAACACATTGCAATGGACTCAGTAAGATTAATTTGGCACTACTGACAATCAATGATAATTTCGAAACTCTAAATTTTGGCTTACTTATCGTCAAGAAAAGCCATACACCCCTTCAAATTGAATGCAGAGGGATTTGATCAGATACGAAAATATAAAATATGATTACCTATTCTCTTGTTCTTTAATTCAGCTGCTATGTGTGAAGATTTATAAAATATTTACATCTTTCTTTTGACTAGTGTATCAACTTGTATTTTGTATAAAATATGAAAAAACAGATGACATGGAGTGAGAAAACTGTATGAAAATTGAAGCTGTAAATGGCATTTCTTTCCTATAAACTCAATGAAACCAACTTCTATGACTGCATGAAAAGAATAGCAGGTGTTTCTTTATATAACAATTTATATGCAGAATGTAAATTTTATGGTGTTTGAAAGTAGTTATTTTTGCCCAGTGTTGATTTGGATTTCCTATAGTTTTCCTTGAAGAAAACTAATGTGTTCAGCTTGACTGAACTAGTATACAAATAAGGAGTAGCATGATATCCATCTACAGGTATCTGAAAGGAGTAAACAAAAAGAAATGAAGAAATTCAGGAAGGCTAAAAATTATTACATTAATATTAGAAATAAAACTGATAACAGGATGATTTATAAATATGTGTTGAGGTCATTCTTTCTAATCTCTACAAACTTTAAAATTATGTTTTTAAAATGATATCATGTAACATATTCAATTATGTTTTTAAAATGATACCTAAGAAGAATGGCCTATTCTTTTTTTGAAATATTCTGAAATATTTTCTGATTATCCCAAATAAGACAAAAATATAATTTTGAATCACAGAGAAATTAATGCCCCTTGTTAGAGACAGTTAACTTAGGTTCTTTCAAGTTCTCAAAATATCTTATTTATTGACAATATGATTTTCTCTTTAATTTTCTTTTCAGAACTATTCTTTAACTTTTAAATAGGGTTTTCTCATTCTTTTGAGAGATAGAGTTGGATTTACCTTGTGATTTGTGGCACTTTGAATCTCATTCTGGCTGAAAAACCAGGGATATATAACTTGGTTTATCCTTTTTCTCTTCTCAAGGTGCACAAAAATGAGTATAAAATTAGACAAATAGAGGTTAAGTAAATTATAATGGCCAAGAAAGAATGAGCTTGAGACCAGAATTACTAATTTATGTAAGACTAGATAAAGATTATTCTGAGAGAAGTATCTAAAGCTGTTATCTAGCTATCCATTAGCTTGTTCCTGTTAACTAATAACATTTTCACATGAACAGATTAAGATCACATATGCTGTACCTTTTCATTTTGTTTTTAGTCATCTAATTGTAATGCCCGAACACAAAGCACCACAAAGTTAGGAAGTGTACTTCCTGTGTTGAAATTATCAAATTTTGCCCAAAGAAACTCTCTACCTATGTTAACTCTGGCTCCACTTTCTCACTTTAAATAGACAAAACTATATAGTAGTCTTCATACACTTTTTCTATGATAAAAAATAACTTTTCATTTGCAGATGAAAACAACTCAGACAAAATTTATAGAGATAAAGGTTTAATAATGTAATAGAAGGAAATATTAAAGGAAATAATCTGAAATATTTTAATAAAATATGAAACTTAAAATTAAATTAACCCAACAGACATTTAGGTTTGTCATTTTTAATTTGTTAAATTAAAAAAAGCATTTCACCCAAAAGATACTGAATACAGTATCTTATTAGCACATGGAATGTTCTGGAGGATACACCATATGTGAAGATATAAAACAAGTACAAATTTCAAAGAATCAAAATTATGTCACTTATTTTCTCAGTTCACAATGAAATAAAGGCAGAATTAAATAATAAAAAGAATTTTGAAAACTGTACAAATATATGGAAATTCAGTAATAAGCTACTGAGTGAGCATTTGGGCAATAAAGAAAATCAAGAGTCAATAAAAATCAAAATAAGTGAAAATCAAATAATCCCTAAACTTACGGGATCCAGCAAAAACAGTAACCAGGAAAACAACAATAAGCCAAACACAAAATTAGTGGAAGAGCTATACACTAATAAACTGGAAAACACAGAGGAAATGGATAAATCTCTGGAGCAATACAAACAAATACAATTGAAATGGGAAGAATTAGAAAATGTGACAGACAAATAATGCGTAATGAGATTAAATTAGCAATGCAAACTCTTCCAACAACAAAAAAGTCCAGAACCAATGATTTCACTGCCAAATAATACCAAACTTACAAAGAATAATACCAATTTTCCTCAACTATTTCAAAAAGTTGAAGAGGAGGGAATTCTCTGTAACTCATTCTGTGAGACCAGCAATCTTCTATTACCAAGTTTGCACCACCTAAAAAAAAAAAAAAAAAAAAAAAAAGCTACAGACCAATATCCCTGATGAATACAGAAGCAAAATACCTCAACAAAATACTAGCAAACTGAATCACAGCAAATTAAAGAGATTATACCATGATAAAGTGGGACTTATTCCTGGGATGCAAGAGTAGCCCAACATATGCAAATCAATAAATGTAATATTTCACATCAACAGAATGAAGAACAACAACCATATGATTATCACAACAGCCACAGAAAAAGCATTGAAAAATTTGGCATCACTTTGTGACATGAACTCTCAATAGACTAGGAATATAAGGAATATATCTCAACATAATAATGGCCATATATGACAAGTCCACACCTAACATCATACTGAACAGAGAAAAGTTGAAAGCCTTTCCTTTTAGGACTGGAACAAACAAGGATTTTTTACCACTCAACATAGTACTGAAAGTCCTAGTCAGACCAACCCGTTCAGAGAAAGAAATAAAAGGCATTCACAATGAAAAAGACAAAGTCAAATCATTGCTCCGGCAGAGGACAGGTTCTTAAATCTAGAAAAACCTCAAGACTTCACAAAAAAATTCTTAGGTTCTGATAAATAAATTTGGTAAAATTCAGAGATACAATGTCAACATATAAAAATCAGTAGTGTTTCTATACACCAATAATAAATTAGCTGAGAAAGAAGTGAAGAAGACAACCCCATTTAAAATAGATGCATAGAAATAAAACTAACCAAGAAAGTGAAAAACCTCTGTAAGGCAAACTATAAATCACTGAAGAAAAAAAAGTCAAAGAAGACAAAAATATATGAAAAAATATTTCATGACATTGCTTAGAAAAATTAACTTTACTAAAATGACCATACTACTCAAACTATATAGATATAATATAGTCTTTATAAAATACCCATCCTGTTTTTCAGAGAAACAGACAAATGAATGGGGGGGGAACAACAACAACAACAAAAAACCCTCAATAGTGAAAGCACAAAGCAATCCAAGGAAAAAGAACAAAGCTGGAGGCATCGTTATACTCTTGCTTCAAAATACATTAAAAGGTTATAGTAACATAAACATTATGGTATTGGTATGAACAAAGACCCATAGACCAGTGGAAAAGAACAGTGAACAGTGAACCTATAGACAAGCTAAATATTTATAGCTGACTAATTTTTGACAAAGATCCAAGAACACACATTGGAGAAAAGACACTCCTTTAATAAATGATGCTGAGAAAACTGGATGTCCGTATGCAAAAGAATTGAAACTGGAATCTATCTCTCATCACATAAAAGATTCTACTAAAATGGATTAAAAACTTAGCTATAAAATCCAAGACTATAAACTACTAGAAAAAAATATGATAAACATTTCAGGACATTAGGGAAAGATTTTATGGCTAAGACCTTAAAAGCAGAGGAACAAAAACAGAAATAGATAAATGGGACTGATTCTTCACGTATAAGAAACAATCAACAGAGTAAAGAGATAACCTATTGAATGGAAGAAAATATTTTCAAATTATTCATTCAACAAGGGTCTATTACCTGGTATATACAAGGAACACAAACTACTCTACACCAAGAAATCCAGACAATTCCATGAGAAAGTGAAAAAGGAACATGGACAGACATTTCTTAAAAGAAGGAATACCAATGGCCAACATACGTATTTTTAAAAAATTCTCAGTATCACTTATCATCAAGCAAATAAAAATAAAACTACCATGAGATATCCTCTTACCAGGGCTAGAATGACTGCAATTCAAAAGACATAACAGATGTTGATAAGGATGTAGAGAAAAACAAACTCTTTTTATACACTGTTGGTGGGAATGTAAATTAATATAGTCACCATGAAGAAGAGTATGAAGATTTCTCATGAAACTAAAGATAGAATTTCCATATGATCCAAGAATATCATTACTGAACATTTGTAAAAAAAAAAAAAAGTATATCGAAGAATTACATGCAGTCTCATGTTTATTACAGCAGTATTTACAATAGTAGCAAAGATACATCAACAAATAGATAAAGAAAATACAATATATACACACAATGGAATTCTAGTTGGCAATGAAATATAATGCATTTGCAGAAACATGGATGGGAACTTGAGGACATTGTGTTAAGTGAAATAAGCAAAGCACAGAAAGGCAAATATTGCATGATCTCACTTACATATGGGATATAATAATGTTGATCTCATGGAAGTAGAAAGTAGAATGATAGACACCAGAGGCTGAGAGGGGTGTAGGTGGAGGAGGAGTTGATTAATGAATAGGAACATACAGTGAGATAGAAGGAATAAGTCCTAATGTTTTGCAGCAGAGCAGGGTAAATATACTTAACAAAAATGTATTATATGTTTCAGAAAGGCTAGAATATAGGAATCTAAATATTCCCAAGACATAGAAATGATAAACACTCAAGGTAATGTATACTCCCAATACCCTCTCCTGATCGTTATACATTCTATGTGTGTAACAGAATATAACATGTACCCTATGGCAATGTACAAATATGATGCATCAATTTAAAATGTGAAAAGTGAAAGAAAAAGAGAGAAGGAAGAAATAAATCAATGAATTAATCGTAAAAATAATCATTGTTTAATGGTGTCCATATGCATTTTTGTTATCATTGGCTATTAGGGAAATGAATTACCCATTTTTTGACAATTCCAGTTGATATGAATGAAGAAATCACTTTTCCAATGGTTCATTTTGTTGATTATTATACACAAGCAGTTCTCACCGGCTCTTCTAAGTGTATCTGCAGAAGCTTCAGAGATATCAAAGCAACCAGAAGAAGCAGTTGCTGTGTGAATCACAAAAATCAAATCACAAAGAATGAGAAGAGAAATGTGCTTTTTATTTAAATGTAGATTACACCTAATTATCTTGGGTTTCTAGAACCAAGTTCAAACACTTTTGAATGAAACCATACAACCTACCATCTCTCTGGGCAGTTTCAGAATTTCAAAAGTATATTTGAGCCTTTGACATAAGGGAAGAGGATGACAGTGGATGGAAAATCCTTATTTTTTAGTTTCACTGATGGACTATTTCAAAAGTCGAAACCAACAAATCTGTCAATTTTTATGAAAGGCAATTTTTCCACAGCTGTCAGGGAATTTCAGAAGGAGCCAATAAGAGAACATGCAGAGAAACTGATAGAAAAACGGTAGAAATGATAGATTGTTAGCATAACAATCATGGCTATACTGTTTTTGTTTGTTGATTTGAAATAAAATTGATACAGACTATGCTAGAGTTGAATCCTACCAATAATTCAATAAATCTCTGCCTCAGTGACAATGAATGTTTAGACAATGAATGTTTGTTGATTTGAAATAAAATTGATACAGACTATGCTAGAGTTGAATCCTACCAGTAATTCAATAAATCTCTGCCTCAGTGACAATGAATGTTTAGATTAGTTTAATATGAAATCTTCCATTGAATGATGCCAGCCATTTAAAGTTATCATCTGTACAGTAAATGCTATGGTCCGCCACCAGATCTTTAAAGCCAATGTGCTCACATGTAGTTTCTCAACAGGAATTTCTTTCTATCACAAGGCATCACAGTGCCTGGCTGATATGAGGATACAAAGACCTGACACTGTGCTTCAGTTGGAATAACTTTGAATGATCAGCTCAAATTCCAGAGAAGAAGCTGAGGCCTCTGCTGCAACTGCTTTGTAGAGAATGCTCAATCCTATTCTATCTTCCCGTGATGGTGAGGTTTGTATGTCAACTTGGCTAAACTGTGATCTCAGCAATTCAAATACTTGGCTAACCTATGGTCTCAGTATTTCAAAATACTAATCTTAGTGATATTGGGGTGGTATTTTGTAGATATGATTGAAGTCCATAATCTATTGGATTTAAGTAAGAGATAATTTTAGATACTTTATAATATGCTTAGGTCTGTTAGTTGAAAGGTGCTCAGAGTAGAAATGAAGCTTCTTGATGAAGAAATCTTGCCTTTGAAAAGCAGCTTTAGTCCATGGGCCCATGGTTAGAATTACAGCCCACCTTTCCTTACAGACTGCCATATGAATTTCAGTTTTGACTGGCCAACCAATAAATCTCTTCATACATATCTCCTACATGTTCTGTTCCCTGGCTGAATCCTGCTACATACATTACCTCATTTTATCACAAGCACTTCTCTGTAGAACATTCCTGGTACATTGTACATAACTCCAGGGGACATAGACTAAAACAGCACATTTTAATTGCTCAATTTTCTCCCTCAAAACTGTCCAATTCAATGAACTTATTGCTTAGATCAGCAAATTCTATCAATAAGTTCCATGGAACAAGTTGATTTTAGAACTACCCCTGAGTAAAATGGTAGTTCATTTATGCACATGTATTTTTTTTTTAATGCAACTTTTACCCTTTCTGGGTTTTTTAACTAGGTATTTGTTTGATTTTATCCCTTTGAAAACTAATAAGTCAAATTCCTTCTTAATTCTTTATCATCTTTTAGACACCTTCCCCATAAATTACTATATTTTTGAGTGATCAGTTTCAATGAAATCCTCCTGCTCCTTAAAACTACTTCAATAACCCAAGTTAACTCCCTCTTACTAGTTTTTGCAGCGACTATTTCCAATGCCTCAAATTATTCTCCAACTCTGTATTCCTTTCATTCTAAGAAGAAGGGCATTTTCTTTAGCATTTCCTAACAGAATGAGAAATTACCAAATTGGGCTCACTGAAATTAATAGCTATACTAGCACATCAATAGAAATCTTTATTTTTTATTTCATTTTTTTCAGGCTTTGGCAGGAGCTGGGTTTGAACCGGCCACCTCTGACATATGGGGCTGGCACCCTACTCCTTTGAGCCACAAGCACTGTCCATCAATAGAAATCTTTTTTCATTTCAGTCATGATAAAAAATAAGGATCATTTCTCTCCTACTGACTAGGATAGGAATTCTTATGCTTTGTGTACTGGGTCCTGTTTCTTTCGGCTCACTTGGGGACCTTACCCCATCCATTATTCTCTTTTTCTATAGAATAAATTCTTATATCTTAAAAACTCATAATTTTTGCATTTCACACTCATTTCTGTGATAGCACCCTCAAACTTCCTAAGAGTTATTATCTGCATGAGCTACTCATCTCTTAATACTTTTTGGATTGTTCCCTGGGCACTAGACATAATGGCTTAATTTTTAAAGATCACTAATTATTTTATTAGTCTCAAATAAAATAAATAGCTTTTAGTCCTTAGATGCAATGCTTGATATGCTTAAGTACACTTGTCATAAAATAATTTATTCTGTAGGCTTCTTTTCATAATATTTATGAATTAACTTTGTCTTCTGAAGTGGCTCCTTTGCAGAATTCTTCTCTTACAAATTCATTCAAAACTTTTTCTCAAGATTTTATTTTGGATTGTATTTTCATCTTAATCACACATTGTTATTCAGTGGTCTTAATATAATTAGTTTCAAGTACAACCTCTTTACTATTAATAAAGTCTAGCAAACATATCTCTCTTGATTTGAGGTCAACAGAGACCACTTCCAACTGGATGTATTAATATTTCCCCCAAAAAATGTATTTTCATGTTGTGTCTTTTTTCTCAGTACATGCAAAATTTTGTGCAGTCAATTGTTCTGGCTGAACACTTGCATTTGCTTCCTAACATGACCTATTTTCTCATCCCTGTCATATGTAATTAATCAAAATAGCCCTAATTAGAAGTATCATTTTTGGGTCCCCCGTGTGTTTCCAGCAGGAATTTCTCTATTTTCCATAACTGGCCACATCTTGCATCTTGACCATGAGAATAAGAAAAATTATTTCAACTTGACAATTAGGTATCTCCACATTTTTTTGGCTTTGTAATTTTTAATTTAAATTGCATTGGTGGTTTTTTTCTCTCCACTGGTGTTTCCTAACTCTTTCCTTGGATGGCATCTGAGAAAAAAGAGAAACATGGTACTGGGGGAGGACTCATATTCAACTACTGCCTTCTGGACTATCTGAGGATCCAGAGTGCAGGATCTTGTTCTGGTCTTATCCATAGATGTCCTGTTTTGTTATATGCAAAGAATGTGTGGTTGATTGATCTTGTCACTGCTATGTGCTGCCAAATCCCCTGGCTTCTGAGACAGCATCTTTTCATGAGGTTTCTCCACTTTGTAGCATTCTTCTTCTGACCCAAGGTGCACCCAAGGTCTATTTTAATTCATTTGTTCTTTAAGAACCTCTGTATCTGTTCACCTGCCCCCCTACACACATTCCAAGAGCCCAAACATTCTCAAACCTTGTTATATTTTATATTTTATATAAATATGTTATATTTTATGTGACTCTGTTAGGTTATTTTGGCTCCTCTTTCAACCATCCTTAAATTAGTTCAATGGTTCTCAATCAAAGCTGATCTACTCACCAGGGAATATTTGAAGATGCCAGGAGGCATTTATAATTATCATGACTAGAGTAGGGTACTAGTGTTATCTAGTTGGTAGGAGCCAAGGATATAGTTAAACACACTAAAAGGTCTCAGTCAGCACCTTAGGATAAAGACTATATGGCCATGTTAGTGCTCAGGTTGAAAATTTTTACTTTAGTGTCTTTGTATCATGTAGGACTTGACAATATACCAAATGTAGTGTTTCTCTAAGAGACAACTAAGCTTCCCAGGCTGCCCTTGAGTGAGTAGGAACAAGTCTCAATAATCTCTGTTTCTTCTAACCTTATTTACATGTTTCTACCTGTTTATTTTTCTCTACTCCTCCACTCCAGTAGAAATCTTGAAGTTCTCTCTATTATTTTGCATTCTTTTTGAACAAAGCCAATCCTTTGGGCCTATTGTTTAGCTATCAATTTTAATATTTGAGCTTTATTTTTGAAATTGAGCAACTATTTCTTTGACCTAGGTATTCCCTCTCACTTTACAATCTGCCTAGCTACAAGGCAGTGATTCTCCCATTCTTATTATCGTTGTCCAAATACTGTCAAGACTCCACCACCTTGATTTCAGAAACATTGTCCTATTTACTTTTATAGCTCTGGCTTTCTCTTCACATAGAAACAATAAATGAATGAACTCATTTCTTCTTAGATGAATGAAGATTTAATGAAGGGTGAACAAGTGGCCTTATCCTGTATCACTTCTTTCATATTTCTTCAGTTTCTAATTTTTATCTTTGGGACTACCACTTAATTACCTAGCAGAGAGCAAGGTATCCTTGATCATTATCTGTGACTCTTGCTCCCTGACTCTTCTCAAGGTTTCTCCATCCTTAAGCAAGACCCCTTTGTTTTGTTGTGGTTGTTATATTCTAATATATTGAAGGAAAAAAATGTAAAATTTTATTTTAACAGCAGATAAAAGAATGCTAGGAGTTAAACTTTTTTATTTATTTTATTTTATTATTTTTTAATTTATTTTTTATTGTTAAATCATAGCTGTGTACATTTGTGCCATCAAGGGGTACAATGTGCTGGTTTCATATACAATCTGAAATATTATCCTCAAACTATTCAACGTAGACTTGGGCATTTTCTTAGTTATTGTATGTAGACATTTGTATTCTGCATTTAGTAGGTTTCGCCTGTACCCATTCTAAGATGCACCATAGGGTAATGGGTAGGAGTTAAACTTAATTTATCTGTTTGTCTTCCTTCTTTTCTCTTTTCTTCTGCCTTAGTCCCTCTCTTTCAAGCCCAGAGTCTTTTTTTATGCCCCCATCTCACATCACTTACACACATTTCCCTCAAATCTCTGCTCATCTGTCCCTGATTTCACCCTTCTCTCTCATCCATCTCTTGTCTCAGTCATTCTGTCTTCCATCTCCTCTATTTTCCTTTTCTTTCATGTCGCAGCATTTTATTTCTCAAGTAGTCTAAGTAGTTAATAAAAGGGCTGTCTACACACTGCCTAGGCTCAAAATGAACTCTACATGAAACACCTGTGTGACCTAAGGCAAGATCATTAACTTCATCTAAAAAGAAAGAAAGAAAGAAAAGAAAGAAAGAAAGAAAGAAAGAAAGAAAGAAAGAAAGAAAGAAAGAAGAAGAAAAGGAAAAAAAAATGACAATTTTATTTAAGAAATGGAGGGTTATAAAGAATAAATGAGTTACAGCATGTGAAATGCTCCCAAGGGGGCCTACCATATAGTAATTAAAACACATACTATACTCCAAATATACACTGTAGCTCTGTTTATCTGTCTATCTTCTGTCTCTCACTTATTTCATCTTTCTTTCCTTTTTACTCTTTGTCTCTTCTCTCTCTTTTTTTTCTCTGATTCTTTCATTCTTACTTTCTATGTTGTCATCTTTCTTTTTTTCCTAATTCTGCAAATTCAAATGATTGTACTTCTTAAACTTACAAGTTAAAATCCTACAAAGATATATTGTGCATAAATATTTTTAGTTGGACCCATCACCAGACAGAGAAAAAACTGTCGGATTTGTATAGGTTATCTGGTTTTGTTCTTCTGTCTACTTTTAGGACGGCATATTATATTTAGTCTTCTGAGTTTTGCTTTGGGGATTAAAGTTATTAAATCCTAAGTCTGAGGAATGTGCCTTTTCCTTCACGATCTAGTAGATTCTATTTATCAACTCTGTGATTTTAATTATTTTACATTGCTGGTATTTCTCTTCCTTTATCACACATCAAACTAGCTTTTCTGGAAGATTGAAGATTTTATCTTATTATTTCCTCTCTAGAGATTCTTTTTTCTAAGAAGTTCTGTAAACTACAAATATTGTAAAGATGTAATGGAGGTTTCCTTCTTACCCATTCTAGTCATTAGATTACCTGATCCAGATGTCAACATATAAGTAACATTATAGGGCAAGGAAGTGGGCTTCTAAAATTTGGTATTAACAAACATGAGCCTGAGAACAATAATGGGAGTACATGGCTTATGCATGAAGAGATTCTTAACTAAATCTAAGTGGAAATTCTCTTCTTTAGTTTGATCATTGTAGGTAGAAACAGAGTATTGGCTGACAATACAGGGATCTCAAGCAGGAAAGGCCATCCACTGCTCTGAACACCCACATGGTGGGTGGCAGTGTGGGGGGGTAGTGAAAATGTTCAGCAGATTATATAAGAAACTAATCTGAGAAATGTCTAGGTAGAAATCAGCAGGTAGCAGAGACAGGATGTCAGTAGAATTAGAGCACAATTCCAATTACCCCCTGCCATAGCTACCTAACCTGTGGGCTGCAACTTTCCCTCCCTAAGCCCCTACAGTAGTATTGTTTGATTCATGATTTAGTGCTT
This sequence comes from Loris lydekkerianus, assembly GCA_963574355.1. NCBI lineage: Eukaryota > Metazoa > Chordata > Mammalia > Primates > Lorisidae > Loris > Loris lydekkerianus. The sequence goes on along the minus strand of CAUYPK010057250.1, from coordinate 65,681 downwards.
TACTGTCCTTCACCCTGATAGTCTTCTTCCATAACCAAAAGCCCACCTGTTTAATTGAATCATGAGATTAATGTCTCACTTTTTTACTTTGCTCCCTGACTCTTCTCAAGGGTTCTCCATCCTTAAGCAACACCCCTCTGTTCAGTTGTTGTTGTTGTATTCTAACACATTGAAGGAAAAAATGTGAAATTTTATTTTAACAGCAGATAAAAGAATGCACACCTCCAAAATACTAACTAAAAAACCTTTTAAGAATTCAGTTGGGGGCAGCCACCTATCTGCCTCACTATAGGCCAATCCAGTGTCAGTCTATTCGAGTCTCAATAGAAACTCTGCATGTGAATTTCTCCTGGGATGCTTCTCACAGTCTCCTACCCAGGAGGTCAAGAAAGATCCCACTTGGGGAATGTTCAGGCGGTGTCGCAGCTCCCTGCTGCATCATGACACAACATCAGAGCACTCTGGAGCTACTCATCTTCCAAGAAGAAATACCCTGTCCTAAAGAGTTATATTGTTAAGAGTATTATTTCCATAACTAAGACATAGGTCTTATTTGAGGCTTAGGGTTTTGTCATATTTTTAGTTATATATACTATCCCTTTAAATTTCTTGAGACTTCTTTTGTGGTTAATACATGATCTATCTTTGACAATGGTCCAGGAGCTGAGGAGAATAAGTTGTATTATATTGTCCTTAGATGAAATGTTCTATAAATACCTATTGGTCCATTTGGGCTATAGTTCAGATTAAGTTCGATGTTTCATTGCTGCTTTTCTGTCTGGATGATCCATCCAGTGCTCAAAGTGAAGTGTTGAAGTCTCCAGTATTTTCTGTATTGGGCTCTATTTCTCTCCTTAGCACTGATGATATTTGCTTTATATATCTGGGCCCTCTAATGTTTGGTGCATACATATTTCGAATTGTTAAATCCTCTTGCTCAATTGACCCCTTTATCCCTATCTCATGACTTTCTTTGTCTCTTTTATAAAGTTTTTGACTTCAAATATATTTTATCAGAGAGATATATAGCTACCCATGCTCTTTTTTTGTTCCCATTTACATGGAATATATATTTTTTTCATTTCTTTCTTTTTATTGTATGTGTCATTATAGGTGATGTGAAGTTCTTGTAGACAAGATATAGTCAGTTCTTGTTATTTCATTAATTCAACCATTCTTTGTATTTCAATTAGAAGGTATGGTCCATTTGCATTCATTGTTGCTATTCATAGGCAAGAATTTACTCTTGACATGCTGTAATTTGATTTCTGTTTGTTTTGTGGTCCTTCCTTTCTTCTTCTCTTCTTTTGTTAAAGGTGATAGTCCCTGTTAGTGTGTTTTCATCTCTTACTTTTTATTTTTTCTGTATCAGTGGTTGGCTTTTCTGATTTGAAGTTTGTAAGAGTTTCTATTTTTTCAAACAATGCATTTTTGGAAATTATGCTTTTGGGGACTGGAATATCTCAAGTGACCATGGCTGAGGTCATGGGATTTGGACTTCCTGGTTATCATGAGCATTGCGGCCTTCACTGGTAGTTGCTCTAGGCTCATATTCCTGCCCAGAGATGAACAGTGGTCAGTGATTCTGAATCATCATTGAACACTGAATTTTTATGACAAATGAAATCGAATGTTTTGTGAATACCTACAGAAGCTCCTATGAGCAAATTAAAAACTACTGATTTAATCTTAATTATGTATTTTATAAAATAAGGAATGGATGCATGCATATTAACATTAAATCATTATTAAAGATTTAAATTTAAGATTTATTTAAGATTAAAATACATAACTGGATTCTGTCCACCATAGTATTCAGCTCATCCTTTGACAGTCACCGCAGGATTACACTGCAATGAAAACTATGACTTATAAGGTATTCAATATATACTGAGAAAAATAAAGGTCCACATGATAGTTTTCTTATGTTGGATAAATTTTTATGATTTTTAGGGGGCTTATAAATATCACTGTGCTCTGATGCTGAGAGAAATATTATTTTCTGCCACCATGGTTATCTTATAAAAGCTCATGAAGATATCTGTTCTTTGTAATACATTCTCTGTTAGCTCTTCCAAAAAGATTTGAACCTGAATGAAAAAAGTAATCAACCTATAATACTCCTACTTACTGATTAGACATGATATCAATTTCTTGAAGTAGAAACTATATTGTAAGGAAAGAAGTGAGATAAATGTTTCCTAACTAGAACTGCTAAATTGAAAACAAGTAGTTTTCCATAGAAAAAAGTATTTTTTCTCTAAAAGTTAAATTATTTCTAACAATTCTTTAGTATCTCTCTCTTTTTTATTTATTGTTATTGTGTATATTGAAATATTACACCTTTTGTGTAAATCAAAGAAAGAATTCATATAATAAAAATTGAAAGAAGGGCAACTATAACAGAAATTTAGCATTAACTACAAGCTGTTTCCCACCTCAAGGTACAGTTATAGCATCTTCAACTCAAACTGCTACATTTACTGTGCTGTGCTTAGCTTCTCACCCTTTGGAATTTACTTTTAGATATTCAGCCTCAATGCATTTATTTGTAGCCACTAAACATCTCATGATTCTAACTTTGTATCGTAAATTTCTCAAGTACATTTGAGAGTTCAAGAGACAATGGCAGTATTAAGAATAGGATCGAGGCTATCATATATATTAAAAAAAAAACAAAATTCAAAAACATAATATAATTTACCCAAGTTTTATATTGTTTTTCTTTAGCAACCTTGCCAGTAACCTTTAAAACTCAGTTACAAAGTGATAATGTGTGACATTTTACTATATCATCAGTGAGCATGTCATGCATAATCTCTCTCTGGAATGTAGTGTGAATGCTTTAATGACTCCAAAGAAGAAGTTGTTTGGTGTAAAACAAACTGAAATAAAAGCCTCTAGCAAAATGTTGATGCTTTGATCACAGCTCATGTGAGAAAAAAAAGCATTACTAGTGGTTTATGACAGTCCCACAAGAAAACTTTACAAGGCATACGAAATATAAATATAAAAACAACAGGAACCTAAGTTAATGGGCATTCGACTTGAGTACCGTATTTTCGAAGTTTGTTGGCCCATACCTTTCTGGTCATATCTAACCAGAGTAATATTTGATTAGCAGAAGAAGAAAATATATAGATATAATTCAGCTTTGGGTAGCTGACTTTAATACAACTAGTGAGCACAATAACATTAAAACAAGGTCCTCTAAATGGGCTATCCAATCAGAATCAGAACATAAATAATTTCCTATTAAATTGCATTGCCCTTCCTTTAAATTCTTTTTCTTTCCTTTTTTCTTAAATTTATGTATACCTCTATCCTCACTCTTTACCCCTTTCCATGGAAGCCACAAAAACTGGTATTATAATGAATTCAAATTCATATTCAATATCTTATCAGTATTTCATTAAAATGATAATATTCAGTATTTTAGTACCAGAACTGTAAATATACACAACAAATTTTCTTTCACTCTAATGACTGATCAAAACTGTCACTGCTTTCCTTATGATGTCAAAAATAGCCTTTCATTTAGCTATTTGTTAAATTTATCTTTTCCCCACTTTAGCTTTAATACAGGTATTGAAATGTTCTCCTTAAATTTGCTTAAAACATGTTATCACATTTAGTATTAAGAGACAATTTTTTTTGCCTTCATGTGCACTGTACAATACTTTAAATATTATTGTGACATAAATTTGTGTATTTTAGGTGCATTTGTGTGTATTACACACTATAAATAAGAATCCTTATTTTTGTATTGATAAACCATAGGAATGTGTGTGTGCAACTTCTTTAGTGGTTAATGTCTGACTTTCACTTCAACAAAATAAATTAATTTTCTCTCCAAGAATCTAAACACTATTGTAAGAATGACATACTTTCTCTATAATGATTTCACATACCATTTAGTTTCATTTTTTCAATGAAATATGTGGACCAGTTTGGTACTTTCTCTTTGTGTCATACAATATAATAGCACTATAGAGATAGAGACATGTCACTCTAAGGTGACAGAGCTAAAATTATATATAAGAAATTGCTAAAACCCAGATCACCTATTTGTTCTCTACTGTAGTAGCTTCACTTTTTTACAGACAAAAGAAAACATACAACTAATAAGGCTGTTTTATGTTAGTGTCTTTTGTAGGTCATCCTTACACATGCTAGCTCCTCATCTCTCTCTACTTTCAACTGTCAGACAGTCTGCTGAGTCTGACTGTTTCATTGACAGCCTCTCTATGGATTTCTGAGTGATGTGAAATCTATGAGGTTAAAAAACCATAAATTAATTCTTTTTACTGGAGGACTTACATAGATCACACTGTTCAGAGGAAAATATTCTTTTCAATAAATATATAAATAAATAAATGAACAGGAGATGATACCATAATGCACTACTTCAATTTAATTCAGTTAAATAAAAATTCATTACTTGATATGTGCAATACCTTAAGGGTCCTTCTTGAAGGAGTTTTCTTAATTGAAGAAAAAAAATAAAACAAAAACATAAATTTATTCTCTTTTACCTACCAAAAATGAAGCAGTAATAGTTTATAACAGAACTGAAAAAGAAGCCATGGAATTAAGACTTATTAAAACTGCTGAAAAATATGCACAGTGAAATTTAAAAATGAAAAAATAAAATAGAAATAAAATTAGCCTTAGACTAGAATATTTGATAGCTTTTGTAATAGCATCAAGGAAAAACTGAAAATAGGGTAAATATAAGTAACATAATAATCTATGTTTAAAAGTGTGTTCTTACTAAAATACATTGTAAATGACTACTATTAAATTTATACCCAGTCATCTCAGAAAATATTCGTTGAAAAAATTAGCATCAATCTGAATCTTAACTATTGCCCTAACACTGAACACTTTCATTGAAAACCTTACATGCTCACTTTTAAAATATTGCTTTACACTTTGTAAAATAGTGTATTAGTATCATTTTCACATCAATTAACCTGAATTCTTAAATAAAATGCAACTTCTGATGCTTCAGATAGAGTTTTTCCCCTTTGTAAGTGAAAAAAGGAATTTATTTTTGTTTTTGCTGTTGATATTACTCTTTATGTTATCAACAGAAACAGTAACAAATCAAAGTTTTCTTTTTCTTTTTTTTTTTTTTTTATTAAATCATACCTGTGCACATCAATATGATCATGGGGCATCATACACAGTTTCATAAACCGTTTGACACATTTTCATCAAATCAGTCTACATAGCTTTCCTGGCATTTTTTTAGTTTTATTTTTCAATTGTATTACTTGGAGGCACTGAGGTATGGGGAAGGATACGAGCCTTGATATCAGGCAGTAGATGGTATATTCCAAGTATAGCCAATTGGCTAATCTAAGACCTGAGTCATGTTACCTACCTTCTATTTCCTTATAGGGTTATTTTGCTATAAAGTATTTCTTGATTTTTTTCTTGTGTTGAATGGACAAATAACAATATTTCTCTGTTATCATCCTGAATGGAACCAACTGTGACAAAAATTTCAGACGTGGAGAACAAATATATTAATCAATATGACAAAATAATAACATTAATAGTGGCTAAGAAATATTATGTGTATTTTGCTAGGCACTCTTCTAATTGCTTTACACATATTAACTAATTAAGCTACCAATCCTTGTAATGTTAATCCTGCCAAATTAGCTTGTAAAACAAGGATACAGTCTGTAGTTTAATAATCCTCAGCAGTTCCATATGTTTTTATCACTGCCATCCCTCCTGTACTCCACATTTTACTCATAATTAAATTATTCATTTAATCACAGGGAGAATTGGGAAGCTGTAGAACTCTCTTACATTGATAGAGCATTCACTCATAGTTGAGGAGAAAAATAGAGCAAGCTTTATGATATCTTATGCCATTAAAAAATGGACTCTTTCTTTTCTATATTTTATCTCTCAGGTAAATGATAATTTTTTTCTATGGAAATGTGTGATGTATGCAGAGGAGGCAAAGATCTGAACTATTTCTCCTATATAATTCTTCCAGCCATGGGAATATGAGCAAAGAAGCCATAAATATTAACTCCAAAGAACTGGTCCCCAATAAATTAAACTTAACAATTTGGGTAAATTCATAAATATTTTAGGACATTTTAATTTGAATATATATAAATGTTAAATGATAATTTTCCTTGTATATCATTATAAAATAGTTGTCCCAAACTCTGAAAATGTCAAACGTTTATGTTTGCATACCTTTTTTGAAATGAATCTTATACCTATGTGTAAGCATTAATGTGGAATGTATAGAAATCTTTGTTTCTCTCACAGATATTTAAAATGTCCCACACAGATAAAATGTATATTAAAAATGAGAAAAACTACCATTGCCTTTTGACATATTTTTAAAGACCAAATATAGTTTGAAATGATAATGTGATGTTAATTTATACCATTCTTATAAAAGTCAAGAGTTTACCTAAATTTTATTCGAAGTACTCAATAATTCAGAAATACTCTGCATAGAGTAGAGGCTAAAGATTTTTTTTATTATTATCTTAGTAATAAAAGCTTTAATTATGGATTCAAACACTACATTACATTTCTGTTTGGCAATGACTTCATGAATAAAAGTCACAAAAACACACACATGTTTAACTAATTTGAAAATATGGAATTAAAAATATGGAAAGTGTTTTATGCTATTCTAGATGTTCATAATAAAAGTGTTAAATCAAAAATTCTATTGTAAAGATTTAAGACACAAATAAATAATTTATTTGCACATAAATTTGCACAACTGAAATGTTTGTGTCTTTCATACAAATTTAACATTTCACCAAACAAATTAAAGTTATTTCAATTTCACATTATAAAAATAAAATTCTCTTAAATGACTTTTACTGGTCATTAAATGTTTTTAATATTTCTGTTATATTCACTTTAACATTGTTTTTAGTCTATTAAAGTGATGCATTTAAAAATAATAGCATTCCTAGTTGATACTCAGATAATAAAAAGAAGTAGCAAAATGTGGGATTTCCCTAATTGTTTTACTAATCCTCTCTTACAACATCCTAAAAAGACATATATTTCTTCAGAAAATTACTCACTAACTGGAAGACAGAAATGTTAAAATATAGGTTAACTTATATCATGTTCCATTACTGCAAAAGATTGTTTCCATAAAGAAAGTCATCTGACATCTATCATCTCTTATTTTCAGTGAGTGCTAAACCTTTATGTTGTGGATAGTATCTTCAATTTACACAACTATCTACCTTGTTGTTAATTAGAGCAACATATTTCATCTGTGTGGTTTAGCTCTATACAGAGTGATTAGTCAACATACAGGTAAGTAAAAACAAACTTACACTATATTAAATTGTGATTAAAATTATTTAAAGAGACAAAATTTTATTTACGTGATGTGAACTCCAGCACTACTAATTCAGAGGTTGCATTTTACCCATCTGAGAGCTGAATTTGACCAAAGGGTATCACAGCCAGGGCAAGACAATTAGCATGAATCCTTCACAGCTGACCAGTATGACCTTTTAAATAAACTGAAATTTATGCCAATTTCTGCTAGCTATCCCACTCAAAGATCCATTGAGATGATTGAAAGAACTCAAGATAAAGGAGGAGGTCCAGGGCCCTCTGCCTCACTAGCTGCTCCAATGCAAATATCCCCATTGAAGCCCCAGGTTCAAATTGACAGCAAGCACCCAATGGCAAGTGTCCAGGGTTCCATTCCTCCCCCTTAAAGACTCAAATGAAAATTGACCATGGGGATTCTATTAGTGCCAAGATATCCTTTAAAACTAAAGACTGGGGCTGTGATATTTGGAATGGCATGGCTAAGTAGAGACAGGATTATCATGGGCTCATTTTCCTACCCAAATCCTTGGTTTAGCCTCTTGTAAGGCACCTATATGAATGCATATATTAGAGGTATGATGCCTTAATGGGTTTGAGAGATGCTCATTTGGGAGGGCCCCATTTGCAACCGACTGTTTGTCTGCTTACCTTAATGAATTTGGCGAGACCTCATTTGGGAGGACCCTGTTTGAAAGAAACTGTGTGCCTGAAACACCTAAAAACAGGGCAGGCCACCTGCTGCAAAGGAGCCCCAACATCATGGGCCCAGCCCTTGTGATGACTGGCAGTTCCACTAAGTGCTAGTAGATACCTGTTCAGGCTTTGTGGAGGCTTCTCCTACCTGATTGGAGAGAGTATCTAAAGTTTCAAGATGGGCTCCTATTTGGAGCTGCTGGCCCAATAGAGGATCTTTGCCCAAGTCACTACACAGGTACACGAATGAACCTTAAAGGAAGACAGGATGATGTGAATCTACAGTTCAGGAAAGCAGGCCAAGCAGATGGAGAATGGCATGCTGGAAATGGAGGCTGTGGGCAGGCAGCTGTAGAGACAGTTCAGCAGCTTCTTGTCAAAGAATCACTGTAATTGGTTACTCTATGTCAATATCCATCAGGGAAAACCTTTCTTCAAGCTGTCTGCACTGGGATAAGCTACCCAGTGTTCTATGGCGATCCATGAGCTTCTTCAAGTAAACTCTCAAAAGGTACCAATAAGTACCTTAAGGATAATGGATGCTCCTTTATAGCAGAGGTAACTCAACAAGTAAGCAATTCCCTATATCTAGAATGAAGATTATATGGAACCTACTTAAAGTGGATTAAGGAATCACTGGTTGCCCTCCTCTGGAAAAGTGTAGCCCTAAGAAGCAGACTTAAGTTCAGCTCCTAAGAAATAGTTTATGAGAAATCCTTCCTATCATTGCTCCTCCTACCAGAGATATGGAAAGGTAATATTAACAGTGGAGAACATGTTTCAGAGAAAAGGGCCTAGAAAAAAAAATGGCAAAAATATTTACTGTATCTCTAACATTTTGGGAAACAAAATCCGCAGCTCTGCCTGAGGCCAGTGGTCAGAAGGGTCAGGGTATAGTGTCTTGTTCTTTGTGCCATAAGAGATAGTTGGAGGGAATCACCTGGGTGGAGGTCACAATATTCTCTTTGCCAGAAATGGGATTTATTTAGGTGCAAGTCATAAGACTGGCTTAGCCGAGGATGATATGAATCCTGGCAAAGGCCATGAAATTATCTTGTCAAAATATTGGATTATAAAATCAGAAACTTCCACAATGCTACTTGGGTAAGAAACACTTTTGCAACAGAAGATACTTTCCTCTATTTTTGGACACTCTGCTTCTCCCTTGTCTATGGGTATCCAGGTAGTATTATCAAGTAGATAATTTGGTATGTAGGTTGTACCTCCCAACAGTGATGTGACATGGAGAAATAATTATAAGAAAAACAAATATTTGGTCAGGAGTAGAAATAATTTACAGGAACAGAATATGAAATTAGAAATGAGCCTAGGTGAGAATCTTGAGTATTTCATCAATATTTTAAGAAAAGAGAATGTTAAATGCAAATACAAAAATCTCAGAGTTCACACAAGTAGCTATGCATGGAAATCATCCTAGTGTCAATAATTTGATGGAAACAGAAAGGATAATACCATTGTTTGTGGTAGGCTATTAATTAAAAAAAAAAAATTCTTATTCTCATGTGACTAGGAAAAGCAAATATTTTACTGATGAGATTTTAGTATGTTTTTACTTACTAAGTTTAATAAATAAACTTCAGAATTTTCCCTTAATGGACATTATTTATTTATTTATTTATTTATTTATTTTATATGTAAAATTTTATTTTATTTTTTTTTAATTATTATAGATAAAAATATGCACCATAAATGTGGCCCAACCCATCACCCTTCCTCCACCCAAACCTTCCCCCTCCCTTCCCCTTCCTTGGTCCTTTCCTCATAGTCTTGAGGTATAGTTGGGTTATAGCCTTCATGTGAAAGCTATAAGCTTCCAGTATGGACAGCTCTGCTAGGAAATCCATTCATAAGGTAAGGAGTTTTTTTTAAATAAGAAAATCAGACATTCTTTTCCCACCTGATTATTTAGATATGTGTCTTTCTTTGAGAGATGTTAGTACTGAGAGTGTTTGGTGCATGAGCATACACATACACACACTTAAAAAAAGAAAACACAACAAAGAAAGCTTAAGGACAAGTATTAATATAATATGTTCTTTGCAGAAAATTATAGTAGTTGCATTTTCAAAAGAGTCTCAAGATTTTATAAAATAAATTATCAGGACAAATGATAATTGAAACAGAGATCACAGAAAACATAAAAAATTAGATAAGGAAAGATTGTTCCTTATGACTTAAGAATATGTATAACATGTTTGGAATCATCTTTCCAAACATCTTTCATTCTCTGATATACTTCGAAAACAATTATGGGGGGAACATTAAATTTTCCCTTGAACTTTCCATTAACAAATATGCAGCATAATATAATGCAAATTTCCTATAAGTTTGAAAATCTTGACATCATGAAATTTGAAATTTCACAGTCTCACCAGTTCATGAATACACGTGAAGTCATATATGCATATAAATTATAAAGATGACTACCAATATCTACTGATAATACATGTACATTAGCTTTTTGAAAAGACTCAGACCTCAATATGCATTAGTTTCCAAGGGTCTGTCACAATGTTCCATAGTGAGTGCAAATGTAAAGACATAACTGTACAGTGCCCCAAACTGACTTGCATGTCACGGTTGCTTTTACTGCTATGGCCCCTGCCTGAGGCTGGGAGTCCTCAGATCTATAATGCTTGGAGCTCAACCATTTACCCTTTGACTACTGCTCCAGTTCCACCAGTGACAGAGGGTGGCTTCCTGCTCATGGCATGTGGTGGACACCTTCACTGCTTTGTACTACCCAGATCTAGCTTCATTTCTGGGCATGCTCTGGCATGACTTGATTCCACTTCAAGGTTAGTTTCTCTTGTTCTGCTAAGCACAGGTGTTCTCCGTCAGTTATTCCTTGAGCCCATGAGACCCAGAAGCTGTGTGGAGATCACGGAGAAAAGTCCCTTTCCCTCTGTAAGATCAGAGCATTGTTTTGGCATGTGGCAGTATTTAGTAAACCCACATTGTAGGCCAGGAAGAGAGAAGCCTAAAAAAGTATACTTTTAAGCATATTGTAGAGAAGCCTAAAATTATACTTTTTAAAAGTATACTTTAAAGTTTCTGTCTTGGGTATATAGCTAGGCATGTCAATCCCTGGCCCAGCATCAGATTTTAAAAGAGCCACCGTGAACTGTACTCCTTATCCCTTTCTGACAAAGTCAAACTCAGGATTCCAGAATACTTGTTACTCTAAGAATATATCTTTCTTGGGAAGAGTTTCACTTTTTATGCAAATAGCTGCTTTTAAGTTCTGTCTTATTAGTATTCCCCGAAATGCTTGGTTGGGTCTAAATGTCCAGGAGTAATCACAATATAGATACACCCTGTGAGGCAGGACATGGTAATATTTTTTGGCAGAAACTGTGGTATTTGGAAATAATTACTGCAGTATGTGAATTTCCTGATATACCTTTCAGAAATAATCTGTAGTGCATACATAAAGCTAAAAAGAAAGAAATATTTCATGTTATGAGAAAATAAAGTAACTAGGATTGACTGTATAAAAGTAAGTGTAGACTGACCTGAATCATTTCTTCCCTTTCTGGGGTATCTGCAGTGTTTGGACACTCATTTCTATAACAAGCTCTAATTGGGCAAAGCAGGCTCTGTCCCTTACCCCTGGTGACCCCTGTGTACTCTTTGGGAAGATCATTTTGGAATCAGTGACTTCCTTCCCCGTGTGTGAATGAATCATGGTACTGAACAGGAATGTGATCTTCAGTTAAGTGATTTTCCTACTGTAAAATCTGAACATATTGCATTTTAACAACACTTTTGTTTAAGTCAGCACAGCTTGTATTCATTACTGGGAGATTTTATGAGTAAAATCTTAGTTTGGATCCAACCAGAACCCATAATTCATATACAAGATTATTATTTTTGCAGATCCACTGTTGACCTTTTTGGACATCAACACATCAAAAGGCACAAACAGGACACTGGCCCTCACACAGTTTGCAGATGCAGGTGTCTGAGAAGAGGGAGTGGAAATTAGATAGTGTCATATTCTTGTTTCACGTAGGGACCTGCTGAGTGGGGCATGTTGCTTCCCGGATGCACTGGTAACATCTTCACACATTGTTATGTGAGGAGATTTGCCCAGTATCCTGGTTTTTCTAAAATTCTTGCCACAGAGCTCAGTTTCTTGCTCCCCGAATAAACTTGCTAAGGACTTGAAGTCCTCTTCCCCATCTGTGACAATGCCATCAGGATGAACCCTTGGTATCTGCACCCATGCTCTTACCTTTTCTCTCCCCACTGCTTACCACACGGTTTCTGTCTTAAGATAACAATAAATGGTCCACACTTGTTTGTGGACAACCTTTGAGAAAAGGTATCAATGGCATGTCCCCTGCCATAGTCATGTGGGCTGCTTCCAGGCATTCTTGTTCATTTCTCCACTCCAGTCAATAGAATGATGCGTGCTCTGACTTCTTAGAAGCTAGGCCTGCCCATATCTTTTCACTGCGTCCAATGATACACTAGTGGAGATGATACATGTCATTTCTGGACCGAAAATTGATGGAGTTATGTGTTTTGCCATATTCCCATTTTTGTGTCTCAGCCACATGAGATCACATGTTGAGAAGGGGGCTCCATCAGTCTGGACCATGAATGACTAGGATGGGCAGAATCCTTGCACTAACCCTCAAGGCCTGGGCAAGGATAGTGAAAAAATAAACTTGTGTATGTAAAGACTCTGAGATCTGAGAGTGCTTGTTAGTGCAGGATGGCCTCTCCCCACTAGTAACTCACTGATGTAAATCAGAACGCTAGTTTCTTGGCATGTGATCCCATTTAATTTATAATCAGTTATTGAAATCTTCTGTGGATAAGGAACAGCACTAGGTATTTATTTGAAATGCAGATAGAGAAATTAGCAAGATTCACTCTTTTCTCTCAAGATGCTCAGAATTGATTCCCAGGAGAGTTTATCCTGACTAGCATGGTTCATGTCACATGGTTCTGTGTAATTCTGTGCTGCATGAGGGAGAAATAAGTATAAGGATGGTCAAGGGGTAAAATCTCTATGGTGTGAGTATGTGCTGTGTGTGTACATGATGATGGGGAGCAAGGTGGTTTTGCAGCAGCAAATTCCTTACGTGCAAACCATAGCGACTGCAAATTCCAACAGACCAATATCCAAAGACATAAATCAAAGAAACATGATGGGATGTGGTAGAAGATATTACTAGAGATTAGATATCTAGCTAGGTGACATGATGCCAGCAGAGAATACTAATGGAAGCAATGATGCTGAGGGTACATAGGTGAGCCTCGCAGTTGCTTCAATCTGTGATATAAGAGTTTCATGCAAATGTAAGTATAGAAAGGGCTCTGGCAGGAGAACCAGAGATGCAGAAAAGACAGTTGCAAGCATTTGCCATATAAAAGGTAGGGGTAAGAGAGAAACCTGCAGAAATAGTCCATGTAAGAGAAAAGCAAAGCCCAAATAGACAGTGGTCCTCGAACCAAATTTCCACACCACAGGACAATAATGTAAAAAACAGAGATCCTATGCTGGTGCTGCCATTTTCCTGTTAGGCAAATCTGAACCTATTACATAGCTTTTATGTGTTTTAATTCTTTAATGTTTTAACACCTTAATCTGTATAATTGGAATAATTTAATTCAGTGTCTTGTAATGTGAGCATTAAATGAGTAAATCTCTATAAAGTGTATAAGATCGTGCTGGGGGTATGATAATGCTTAGCGAAAGCAAGCCAGCATTTTTATTATGGACATCGTTATGTGATTATCTCTTCCCTGAACTTCTAAGAAGGGAGTGTATTGGGTCACAGAATTTAGGTGATTTCATTAAAACAACGTGTAAAATAGCACCAAAGCCAGGCTGATTTGGTTGAACCAATATGCATTCTTAAGAAGTATTTTTTCTTTATTTGCTTTAGTGTCTAGTTTCATTATCTTGGTTATATGAAAGTATATATTTAGCTTTCCTGAGAGGACTTAGCAATTCAAAGAGGAAAGAGAACCTTTTTGTAAGGCCATTGCCAAAATGTACTTGTTTCAATTTTTATTCATTCTTCTTTATTCATCCATAATGCTTTTTTTATTCATTCGGTTCAACTTGGTTAAAATTCTTTCTCCTTCTTCCCACTTAACTTCCAAAAAATGCACTTGCTATTAAACCTATTTTGTAAATGTGATATGTTGATATGGGTTTCCTTCACAATTTTATGATGCTGATACTAGCAAATGCTAAAAGGAAGTTGAAACTGTCAGGGTTTTATGTGACTTTGGTGACAGGTATTTTTAAGGCTTCCTCTGCTATATAATTTGAGCAGGGATACATCTGTTTTTTTTTTTTTTTTTTCACAGTGCATAGAATAACTTTCCTATAATGTTAAGAAAAAGAGTCAGTGATTGGAAAGATTAAGCAGGCACCCTGGGTTCAAGAAATGAAGACATCGAAAAATGAAATGAACAACTTAGATTTAGCCAAGGGTATTTCAGAGCTCGTGGTTGGTTTTGTCAATGATCGTTCGGGTATAATGAGGCCAGGCTGGTTTCTCAGTCAGACATTCTGGTAAACAATGAAGAAGTATTTTAAAATATTCTTTGCTCTCTTAAGGATTGCAAAAAGAAAAATGACATCTAAATGTTTGCATTTATTTATCTGAAGTCATACTACAGAAGATCATTATTTGGAGGAAGAAGGGATTCTTGTAAAAGGAGGCAGATTGGTAGACAATTAGTAGGATTGGGTAAAAGCTAATTTGTGCAATAAGAGACCCAGTAATATATAAGAGTGACACATTTATCAAAATTTGTTATTCCTTTTATGCCTATCCTCTCTTTTTTAAAATATTAGGCATGCACTCTTGTTTATGTGGCTATTTAAAATTCTCGTGTTTATTTACATGAGTCCTCCCCCTCCCCTACAATTTTTTAAAAGATCCACTTAAATGTGTCGCATGCCTGTGAATTATACCTCAAGTGTGACAGACGATGACTATTTGGAGGATGCCAAGTAGCAGTTGCCCTAGCAACAATAACCAGGGGCTGCATCTTAGAACTTCTGCCTCCTCTCTTCCTCATCATTTTTCCTGTTTTGAGAGCTAGATAACATGGTTACCAGAATTAACTGAAACTGGTTCCCATTCTTCCTGCATAATGAAAGAGAGAAAACTAGACGTGTCTGCCTTTTTCTTACTATCAGGGAAAATTCTGCATATTTCTGTTGTCAAAACTAAACAGAGAGGGACCCTGGCACAGGGAAAGAGCTGTGCTTCTATAATCCTAATAAATACTAGATGGTGGAGAATTGTCAGAACTGTGACTGCACCACTTAAGAGGAATGAAAAAAATTTATTGTTGAATTTTCTGCTTGTACACTAAAAGGACAGTGTCTAAATTGCAGTGCGAGATGCTATGTTCTGTGAAAAGAAATTTTGCTCTGTTTTATTGAATTTGATGTAGCAGATTTAATTTTAATTTCTCAAAGGAAGAAAACCTAATAAATGGGAATGTAATCTAAATAGTGAGATAGAAAACTTCTTTTACTTACCCATGACTTGATTGACATTTACATTGACCACTGTCTCTAATAAATATGCAGACTAAACCAGAGCATGAGGTTAAAGGAAATTTGTTTGCTAAGAGAAGCAGAATGGTTTCAATAAAGCAAATACACTTCAGCTTCAGGGACCCTTTCTTGCAAGGGCTCCTTCTATGGCCCTGCTTTATCCTTAAGCTCCCCACGCAATTCTGTTAGCTTTCAGTACTACAGATTCTGGATGACTGCCTGAAAAGAAGGGGAAACGTGAACGACGTGTGTGATTGCTTCTTGCTGCTGCTGTCTTATTATGACATTTAGATTTCTAACCTTGCAGCTCCGTTTTGAAAAGTCAGGTCTGGTTTTTTTCCCTCTCCTTTGGGCGGATCTTTTAGATCCTCCATCAATCCCAGACTTGCCCATATTCAAACAACAGTGACAAAGAACGTGTAGTTTGTATGCCTCATTGTACTTTCAAAATCATTTCATAAAATTATGAGTAGGAAAGGAAATGGTAGGTAATAGAAAAAATGAGACAGATTGAGTTATTTTAAAATAGTTAATTTATTTGTGAACATGGTTATTTGGAGCCTATTCTGGGTGATTTCTAAGGGACACATCACATGTGTGGAAGATGGGTAGAGGAAGTTTTTATAAAATCTAAACAATAACAATAATTTAATAGGTATTAAATGCAGGCTTCAAAATTCTTTATGATTATGGATACATTATGGTTGTATCTTTCTGAGGTGCATGTGATGTTTTGATACAGACAAATGATGTGAGTGAATCAAAGCAGGGTGACCGGGGTGTCCACCACCTCAGGCACTTCTTATTCTTTGTGTTCGGAACATTCCAATTCCACTCCACAATTCAATTGAAATGAAAAAAATAGTTGTTTTAAAGTATAACCTAAACTGTTTCTTGTACCCTCAATGAATCCCCAACAATAAAAAAAAAAGTATACCCTAAACCTTAAGTTGTTGATTATATTCACTTTGTTATCCTATCACATAACAAAGATATCTATATATAAAATATATTTTATATATTTAATCATCCATTAATCATCCCCCACTGTATCTGCAATCCCTCATTATCCTTCTCAGCCTCTACTAAACATCATTCTATTCTCTGTCTCCATAGGATCAATTGTTTTTAATATTTAACTCCCACATGTGAATGGGAATATGCGAGATTGGTTTTACTGTGCTTGGCTTATTCAATTAACAGAAAGTTCTCCAGTTTCATTGATGTTGTTGCAAATGGCAGGATGTCATTCTTTTTCTGGTTATATAATATTCCATTGTATACATGTGCCACCATTTCTTTATGCATTCATCCACTGATGGAATATCTAGGCTTTGTGAATAGTGGTGCAGGAAACATGGGAGTGTGGACATCTTTTCAATATACTAAATTCCCCCTCTTTGGATACATACCTAGCAGGGGGGTTGCTGGGTCATATGGTGGTTCTATTTTAAGGTTTTGAAGAACTTCCACGTTTTTCTCTACAGTGGTTGCAGTAAGTCATGTCCCCAACAGCATAGGTGAGTTCTCTTTTCTCCACTTCCTGGCCAGCATTTGTTACTGCTTGTCTTTTTGATAAAAGCCATTTGAACTGGGATGAGATGATATTGCATTGTAGTTTTGATTTGTATTTCTCTG
This sequence comes from Loris lydekkerianus, assembly GCA_963574355.1. Classification (NCBI taxonomy): domain Eukaryota; kingdom Metazoa; phylum Chordata; class Mammalia; order Primates; family Lorisidae; genus Loris; species Loris lydekkerianus. The sequence goes on along the minus strand of CAUYPK010057250.1, from coordinate 48,436 downwards.
ATAACTGATGATGTTGGATATCTTTTCATATAGTTACTCATTTGTATATCTTCTTTTGAGAAATGTCTATTCAGATCTTTTGGCCATTTTTAAATTAGATTACTTTTCCTATCAAGTTGTTGAAGCTTCTTATATAATCTAGCTATTAATGCCTTGTTAGATGAATAGTTTACAAATATTTTCTCCCAGTCCTTAGGTTGTTTCTTCCTTTTTAAAATTGGTTTTCAGCTTGATGGGATCCAATTTGTCCAATTTTGCTTTGGTTGCCTGTGCTTGTGGGGTATTACTCAAAAAGTCCTTGCCCAGACCAATGTCCTAAAGCATTTCCTAGATGTTTTCTTTTAATAGTTTCATAGTTTCAGGTTGTAGACTTAAATCTTTAATACATTTCCATTTTATTTTTGTATATGGTGAGAGAGAAGGATCTAGTTTCATTCTTCTACATATGGATATCAAGTTTTCCATCATCTTTTATTGAAGAGATGGTCCTTTCCTCACTGTAAGTTCTTGGCAATTTTGTCAAAGATAAGTTCATTTTAAAAGTGTGAATTCATTTCCAGTTTCTCTATTTTGTTTCAGTGGTCTCTGTGTCTATTTTTATGCCAGTGCCATGCTGTTTTGGTTACTATAGCTCTGTAGTATAATTTGAAGGCAGGTAATGTTATACCTCCAGCTTTGTGTTTTTTGCTCAGGATGGTTTTGGCTATTCTGGGTCTTTTGTAGTTCTATATAAATTTTAGGATTTTTTTTTTCTATTTCTATGAAGAATGTCATTGGTGCTTTTTATGGGGATTTAATGCAGGTTTCTTTAGAATTCCTTTGCCATAACCTTCAAATAAATACCATTCATCATATCTATGCCAATAGTCTTCATAGAATATACCCCACAATAGTTTAGGGTTTACATAAAATGAATTGTATTTTACAAATAAGGTGCTAGAAATATTTAGTAATTATTTAAACTCAATACTTCATAGTAACTCTGGAAAAGTTTTGAAAGGCATAGTATTGAGTACATGTGTTTGTTACTCCATTCTTACGATGTTTCACTCAGAAGAATGGTTTGCAGTAGTTTTAATCACTACTTCTTTTATATTTTTGAAGTTGAGACTTTTTCATATCTTCAAGGACATTAATTTTTTAACATTTTTGTCACCTTCCTTGCACTTAATAGAATCTGCAGTATGTTACTTATTTATTTGTGTCCCAGGTCATCATTTCTCATTTGTTGTTGGGTATCCTTTCTAAAGGTCAATACTTGGCTTTCTAGCTCATCACTGACTCATCAGTTTCCTACACAATAGACAGTAGTCTTCCTTACTAGACTTTCAGCAAATATTTGTTGAACAAATGACTCAGTGCAGTAATGTGAGTCCAGCAGGAGGTTTGTAGCGTACTGTCCATAATTCTGTGCCCAATTACTTCTATATCGCCTAAAACAGTTGTTTAGCTTTTAAGATTTTTTTTGAAAGCTTTCTTAGCAATTCAAATGGAATTGAGAAGTGCAGTACTTGAAAAGTCTCATACTTAATATTTTAGAATATGATTTCCTTATGGTTTCTCTAAAGTGTCTAAATTACAACCACAGTTCAATAAGTTTGTTTAACTTATTTTTTCAGCACTATCACAGAAAGGGAAGTAGGAAGAGGATAAATATGTTTGTTTATGGACCTTTGTATTATACACTGGGCACTGCAAAACTTTTCTGTTAAAAAATACATAAAATTTGGTGCACTGAGTTAGTCATTGGATGAGAAAGAATAGTTTTAAGAACTGGAAATTATTTTAAAAGTAACTATCAAAGCATTGAGCTAGAATCATAAAATATCCATAACTTAAAACACCACTTTCCACAGGAAGCATCATGCCATATGTAAATTCTTTCAGTAGCTATGAATACATAACAGTTGTTGAAATGTTAGGTAGCTTTGTAGTGCATTTGAGAGACTAATTTTTAAAAAATGAATAAATATTACTATATTTTGAGGCAGAATTCAAGAAATAGTGTTTATGTTGTTTCTTGGCTAAGCTTTAAAAGTTGTTGTGTAAAGATGTCTTGTGGTTTCAGAGTCTATCTAGTCTTGCTAGTCATATTAAATTATTGGAAGCCTAGAAATAAGTCTTTGTTTTCCTCAGCAGTGCATCAGAATTACAAATGTAAATATGTCTTGGAGTTTACTCTGTAGGAAATGTTTGAGATGAGAGGGTTTAAAGGGCTCTGCCAATGATCTAAAACTCGAGCTTCATTCTGGGCAGTGCCACACATCTGAGATATTGTCATGTTAACTGATTTTTGGATTTGCATTAAGGAAACTAAAGAAAGGAGGGAGGATATTTAGGCAGTCAGAAGAGAAGGGTCTCAGATTCCAGGGAAAGAAGAGCTTTGAAATACAAACAGAGCAGGCATAGCTAAAATACTCCAGGAGACGTGCTACTTTATAACAAATTTTTAATTTATTTTCTTCATTGTAATGATTCAATGCAATACTTAAAATTTCAGGTGAGTTTGTTAAACCAATACAATTTCATATAAACTGTTGTAGGGAAGCTGACATATGGGTCTTGGGGCTGAAATTGCCTTGACAGTGTAGGCTCTGTAAAGACAATGAGTGATGGGAAGGGCAGAGACAATTGCTGAAGAATCTCCACTCTATAGTCAAATCTGGGAAATGACAACAAAAGCCTAAATGTGTAAGTGCAGCCCACATTTTGTGAACCTCAGAAACAGCAGAGATGGGATCTGGATTTCCTGTATTCATGGAGGTGAGACTTGGATTTTAGTTAAATGATAAAGGGTAAACTCAGAAGACTAGACAAGTTGAAGAAGGGTCAATTGTAACTTGAAGAAACATTGACAGATTTTGTTACAAGTCCACAATATAGTTCAAGAGTGGGTCTTGCCTTATATTTCAGGGCTTACGTTATGTACTCTCAGAAAGGCAGCTATATGTTCATGTGCGTTAGTATCTTCTTCCTAACCAGATCATGAACTCCTTGAAAAATTGGGATTAAGTCTTATAAATCATGGTTATCTCTGGTAATATCTACCCTGGTGCTGAGCCATATTGTGGTGCTCACCATATATGTATGAAAGGAACATTTTATTATACATTTCTTTTTAGGACTACATAGGCTATAGTCTGACATGATTGTAATCACATGAAATGGGATCTTACATGTGTTTAAATTTCTTTTCCTTTTGGAATGTGGACTTTCACTTATGATTTTATGATTTCACTATTATTTTTTTCTTTCATTACTATAGCCACTATCGATGTTTTGTGCCCTTTCAATAGATTCTGATTTTCAGGGTTCCTTATAAAGAATATAAAGATAACTTTGAATTAAATTCTTTTTTAAAAGTTAAAACACAATACACAATTAATTCACATCACAAATGCATACTCCTGTGTTAAGTTTAATTCACGAAGGCTTAAGTCCACATACACCAACTGATTGTGCAGCTTTTCACAAACATGAAGTGCAAACATTGTTTGACCTTCTTTTTTCTCCAAAGTGTCTTCTTCTCAAAGTTTTATGGATATGTTTAACTTATTTCTTAGGACCAGGTAAGCCTGAAGATTCATAAGTGTCAGGAATAGCAGTGAACAAATAACATGTATTTCATTTCTTCTGTGGAATGGGAAGAGGCAAGAGGTAGGCGACGGAAAGAAGGCAACTGGTCGCTTACTTCTTGTGCACAGAATCTCTCCACTTACGGAAATACAGGATTGATCAGAACCCTGCCGGTGCCAGTCCATGAGTAGAGAGAACAAACCACATCAAGATGGGCATGCCGTTTGCTTTTCCTGTCATCTTCAGGAATAATATATGATACTTTCAATCAAGCTGGTAATTTCTGGTGGCTATATTATAATTTTAGATAGCAAGTTTCTGGGATTGGTAGGTGAAGAAAAGCTCTATTAAGAAAAAAAAAAAGTTGTAAATTAGATGGGAGAGGGCAGGTCTTGGTTGTTCCCTGTGCTGTTGCTTCTGCTAATTCATAGCACGTTTTCTGAGATTGTGCAGCTGACGCTCGGCAGACTTTTAGTTTTTGTTCAGGTCTGGTTTTGATCTGTAGTGTTCAGGGATGAGCAATTCTTTTCAAGTTATTTGCAAACCTTGTCAAAGCCTGATTGCAGCATGACATTGATGACAGACTGATTATTACTTGTCTCAAAAAGCAGTGTAAGAACATATTGGCTTTCATGCAAACATCCAGCTTGTCATTAGCGTACAGTGCAAATGGCAGCGGTTTCATACTGGAACCTGGAAGCACAGGCAAAAGGGTTTCTGTTTCTATTGATCCTAGAAAAATTTCAATAAAATTTTAGTGATAATTTATGTCAAGTTCAATTCCCACAACACCAAGACAAATGGTCTTTCTTTGATGTCATCTTGAGAGACATTTATTATAGTAAGTTAGACAAAGAATGAAAAAAAACATACAAAATATTATTGAAATACAAATAACTCCTTTTCCAAGAACTCAGTAAGCTTAGAAGTGAGTTCATTAGCAAACTTCTGCTTACTTAGAAGCCCTAGGTGTTGATAATTTCTCAATAACTTGACCCAGATTCAGTCAATTGAATAAATTAGCTACTTGGGAGGTGAATTAGACCTTGCATTAGGTACTTATGCTTTTCAAGCCACAGGAACTTAATTGCATTAAAGAAGCACATGTAGTCTAAAACTCTTTCCATGAAGTAACAACTCTGTAACTTCAATTTTATTTGAGAGCTATAAAAGTTAGCTCCATGTCTACCTGAAGCTTAGAAAAAAGTTACGGGCTGGCAACTAGTGTCATCTAAGATCTAGATCTTACATTGCCTCTTTATCTCTGTTCCTTTGCTATTTCTTCCTTCTACTTGTAGAAAGATAAGGGAATAATCTCATTAGCCACTTGTAGAGAGAAGAAACCCAACTCAATTTCTTTCTTTTTTTTCCATAACATTTTATTTTATATTTATTTATTTATTTATTGCACTTTTTGGCTAGGGCCACATTTGAACCCACCATCTCCGGTATATGGGGCTGGTGCCCACTCCTTTGAGCCACAGGCGCCACCCTCAACTCAATTTCTTTTTAAAAAATACTAACTGTATAAGGACATCACTTGTTTAAAGTTAATGGGAACTTTTAACTGAAAAACTGTATGTACGTGGAAAATAATAAATCAACACGCAAAAAGAATCGCATGTATGAATATATTAGCAACAACATTTATTAAGAGAGAAATCAATAAATTAGCCAGGCATGGTAGCTAATGTCTATACTCTTAGCACTCTGGAAGGCCGAGGTGGGAAGATTGCTTGAGCTCAAGATTAGCTTGAGCAAGAGTGAGACCCTGTCTTTAGTAAAAATAGAAAAATCAGCTGGGCCTGGTGGGGGGTACCTGTAGTCTCAGCTATTTGGGAGGCTGAAGCAGGAGGATCACTTGAACTCAGGAGTTTGAGATTGCTGTGAGCTAGGCTGATGCCAAGGCAGTCTAGACCAGGAAACAGTGAGATTCTGTCTCAAATAAAAAATAATCAATAAATAACATTTACAAATAAAGAAATAAGCCCCCCAATACTTATGAATAATTTTCATGAAAACCATCAAAGTCCTCTACATTGCACACAACAAAACTACTGGGAAAAAAATTCTTTAATCCAAATAATTTAGAGGGATACACAATGTTTTTGCATTGGAGAGTGCAATATTATTACGATGTAAGTTCCTCCCAAGGTGATTTATAATGCAGTGTTCTCTAAATCAAACTAACAGAAAGATAATCTTTTCCCTCTTCTCTTTAATGAGAGAGAAGTGATTGGCGTGCTAACCCTAAAACACGGATGAAAATGCAGACAATCCAGAATAGCAAAGCAGTCTTGAAAAGAACAAATCTGGATGAGTTATACAAACAGAGTCAAGTCATCGTACAGGTGTGGTGATTAAAACAGTGTGGTGTTGATGCAAAAGTAAATAAACCAGTAGAATAGAAAAGATATTCAGAAACTGACCCAGATAAATGATTACTTGATTTATTGTAAAGATGTTACAGTTACTCCGTGTGGAAAAGATGTCAGTTTTGTAAAATGATTTCATCAATTGAATATCTGTTTGAAAATAAATTAATCTGTAGCAATCTTACACCAGTTCAAAAAATTATTTTACAGTGGAGTTTAGACATACACGTGGAAGTCCAGAGAACTACAGTTTTCTAGAAATCATAGGAGAATACCTTCATAGTGGCAGGGTAGGAGGATTTCTTAAATTATGTTGCATAAAAGAAAAGATTAATAAGTTAGATTTCATTTAAATTAGTTAATTCTATTAAGGAGGGATAGCTATAATAGTATATAAAGGGAAACTGCCGAATGGGAGAAGATAATTGAAAAAATATAGAGAGATAGAAAAAAAGAGTCACACATTTATATATAGAATTATCTACTACATTTACGTATTTATTCATATTTAAGATATATAGAAAGCCAATAAATGAGAGAAAGAATAACTAAAAATGATAAATATGATTTAACAGTCACTTAACCAAACAGGATATTTAAAAGGACAGTAGCTGTATGAAAAATTGGTCAAAATCATTAGTCGTCAGTGAAATACAAATTAAAGCCACAGGAAATAACACATCTCAAGCAGAATGACTAAAATGTTAAACTTTTAAAAATATCACATTTAAGGATGTGAATGAAATAGACTTCTCAAAAATCATACAAATTCACACTCTGTAACTCAATAGTCACTTTGTTGGAAAAGTGGCAATATCAACAAAAGCCAAGCATAGATATAAAACCAATTCTTGTCTGAGTTATATACACAATAGAAATGAGTGATTATGGCAACAAAAACATGCATAGAAAATTTCCCTAGTGCCTTCATAATACCTGCAAATAGGAAACAACTCAATTATCCACAAGTAGAAGAATAAATCAAAACATTATATTTGTACAGGAGAATACTTAGCAGGAAGGAGCAATATGAATTACTTGCAGTGAACACTGATAACATAGAAGTTATGTAATAGAAAAGATCAGGAAGAAGAGTCAGACAGAAATTTCAGAATCCTAATTTTTCATGTGCATACACATAATAAGGAACAAGCTGATATTTTCTAAAATTGATGGATCAGTAGAAAGAGATAAGGTATAAGAATACTGTCTATAGTAACTATTAGAAAAGATTCCAAAAACTAATTACAAGGCATTTTATCCCTTTATATTTTTACTTCTAAACAACATGTATTTTATAAAATGTTTTACAATTAACATTTTAAAAATACAAACATATTTTGTATTTGAGGCTACTGAATGTGAATTAAAAGCTGCAGGACACCCATTTTGCTAATGTTGATATGTATACCACAGGAAAACCATCACAAAAGGAGCAAAACCCAAAATCTCTCCAAGTCAAGAATTTAGATAGGCCTTGACTGAACGCTTCTCACCTACCCGCCTCAGTTAAAGACCATTTACACCAACACAAGCATATGCATTAGTCAGTGTGTGAGATTCAGAGGGGAGAACTTGGCAGAAAGACAAAAAAGAGTCTCCAAACTTCTTTGGAAAGTGTTTTGCCACTTATCCTAAAGCTATAACTCTGCCAACTGGAGTCAGTGGGCTATTATAAATTTATATATGCATTTAATCTGCCTGGAGAATTTTTTTACTTATATGGTACGTCAACATTTCAAAACAACCTTTTAAGATACAGAATCTTCCAAGAGGAAGGTTCTTTATATGTGAGAGGCAGCTTTCCTTCTGAGGGACAGCAATGACTAGTTTGTTTGAGAACAAAACTGACAGTTGGGAAAGTCTTAAATATAATTCTGGCTTTTCTACTTCCTTAGGTTGGCCATACAGAATAAAAACGAACCTGTTAAGGCAGCAGAATTTTGGAGGAGGATATACACATATTAGAGAAGCATGAGAAACTCCAGTATAACAAGAGTTGAGGAAATCCCTTGACCACTATTTGCATTATCTTGTCTGATTAGATTCAGCTGGAAACAATTAGCGATTAAGCATGTAGGTTTGTTGAATGTTTGTGAAATGAAATGAAAATATGCCAAAAGGATTCTGTTGAAAGCGTTTAGGATTCTGTTAAATTTATTTTGCTTTCATAAACTGAAAAGAAAATAGTTTAAAATATAGCAAATGAATGAGTTTTTTAATTAATAAAAATGAAGGAAAATAATAAATGAAATAATTAAATAATATAATAACCTGGAAGTAAAGTTCTTACAGAAAGCCCATATTTGTTATGGAAGAGGGATCTTTGCCTTTGATAGGTCCTCTAAATAGATACTGTTCTCTATCGGGAAATAACCCATAGTCTCAGGGGGCTAAAGCTATCTCAAAGAAATGCAGGCCGCTGGCTGGAGACATATTCTACCAGTAATTCTTTATGGGTGAATATTTGTACTCTGTTTAGTTTAACTTCATGCAAGAAAACAAAATTGAGCATAGAGCCTAAAAAATTTACCCCAAACTGTATCTGATGGAAGGAAGTAAAGCAAAGGAACTCAACAGGAAGCCACTGGAGTTTCAAGGAATTAAATGGAGGATAAGGTGAGTAGATAGAGGTGTCGGTAGAAAGATTCTTATAGTAAGGAAACCTTAATTTTCAAATGGGCTCCATAAATCCTGATTTAGTAACTAGTGGAATTATGAAGTTGATTAATTTATTATAGTAATTGTCAGAGAATTAAGCTTCTCCAAAATAAAAGTCTAGTCTTTTAAGGGATGATAAAAAATCCAATATTTAAGGCAAATATTTCAGGTAGGCTAAGATAATAAACAGTAAATGAAAAATAATTGACATAATCACGTATGGTCCACACCTTAGAAAATATACAGCTATGATCATTTCACAAATCTTGATGTGAAACATCATAACTCAACTTAGGGTATGTATCTACTCAGAAAATCTTTGTAACTTATAGAAAATGAAAGTTTTTACAATTATGATGAGTAATTGTTGCATGTTGTAGGCCTGATCATGTAAGAATAATTCCAAGATCTTTTTATGACTCCTTTACTGTATTCATTGCAAGAGGATACCGTAGAACATTGATAGGTTCGAAATATTATCTGTGGGGTGTTGCATGACGTAAAATTCCTTGGGATATTTACATAGCAGTATTTCTCCTAGGCTAAGATTTTCAATGTCCACGTTTTTGATATCTTCCAATCTCTAACTGTGATCTAATGACTAGACCTTAGACCATACTTCTAACTATTTGCATCTGTACCTAGATATTTCAGGTAAGTAACTTCAAACTCATAATGTTGAAACTAAAGTCATTTATTCAAACCTGGTCCTACTTCTAAGTTCCCTATCTTAAGGACTGAGATTGCTATCTACTTAGAGAAACCCCTCTCTCAAATCATATTTCTCAATATGTTCTGCCTAAACCTGCAAAGTTTACCCCTTGTCCTAACAATTAAATAGGAAATTAAGATTAAACACTTCATCTACTTTAAAACTTTAAGAGAGTGAAATTCTTGATTGTGCATGCACACATACGTGTATGTACATACATATACACACAAACATACACCTGTGCATATACCAGCATGCACACACACACACAGTGTGTTTTGTGGAAGAAAAGGAACCAGAATGCCATTAATTTAAACAAATTTCAAAAATACTGGTTATGAGAAGACTCTCAAGGAAAACTCTACCTTGAGAAAGAGAAAGGAATGCCTCATAGGGTTTTAGCAGGACAGGTAGGAGAAGTTCCTCTAGTTACAGAGAATAGTTGGACAAAGGTAGGTCTCAGAAGAGGCAAGAATTGTTCTTGGGGAGGAAGAAGTCAAGGTCATATGCACAATGGGGGAAAAACCATCTATGAGGGACAAGGATATATGAAGGCCACCCTGGAAAAGTCCCTCAGTTCTTCAGGGTGTCTCACAGTTTCCAGCAAAAAAGGGAATAAAAATAAAGAAAGGAATGATGTATAACTTCTATACTAAAACACAATTAACAAAGGCCTAGATTCTGCCTCTTTTTATTGTATTTCATTTCCACGGCTATTTGACATAAAATTTTCTGTGATTGTAATCCTTAGTAAAAAAGGTATGTTTGTATTTACATAAATATATTTAAGGTGTTTAAATATATCTCTTTTACATCAAAGAATCATGTTTAGAAAACATTTCCATAACCTGATAAATAGAAGTGCCAAGAATAGCATTTAAAAAGTGCATGCAGTAATGTATTTTTAATGATTTACTGTTTGCTAACAAAGCCCTTCAATAGATGATTATTGCTCTCATTCTAGATCCAAAAGTAGAAAGAGAGCACAATGCCCTAGATAGTTCCATTATTATTATTATTTTTTTAAAGGCATCTGAAAAATCTCACTCCCTCTAACATTTATTTAAAATATATTTCTGGTAAGAGTGGGTTAAAATTAAAGTGTTGTGAAATCTGTAGTAGCCAAGTTGGTATGCAACTGAGTTAGACATCAAAGCAGACATCCGAGAATGATAACGTACATTAGGTTGAAACATTCACAATGAGAAAAGGACAGACACAAATAATACAGAAACCCCTTGCCACCCATTATCAATCCTTCTGAGAGAAGGGATTTCACCAAACACTGGGCTCTAGAAGTGAATGAGGCATTCATGTCTGAGTAGTAATCATGAAATGGTGAACAAGTTAAAAATGTTGACAGCTTAAGTATCTTATAGAATGAATGAGCTCCTGAAATGTGTCTGACAGAAGTCTTGGGAGATGAAAACTAAGAAAAAGAAAGTGTTAGATAGATTTGCCATTGTTTTTAAATGAAATAAAATATAGTGAAGCAGCATATGTGGAATGTTAATATACAAAGCAGGAAGGAAAAAAGATGTAAGAGAACTATTGTCTTCTGTCAGTCCCTTCTGCCTTCCGTTTCTGTTCTTTCTTAATCACTACCTCTTAGGTCCTGTCTTCTAGTTAATATTCTTCTCTAAGCCTTTTACGCTTGTGCCCTCAGGCACAGTCTTTGGAATGCCAATAGTCTTCAAAGATTTCTCTCTACTAGTTTCACCTTATAATGTTTCAACAGTTATGTATTTTCCAGCACCTGAGATTGAAATTTCTGTTGGGTGAGGAACATGAATGCAAGGGAGATTTTTTTTCATTAAGAGCCCTAAACTAACAAAGGAATCTTTCTCTCAATTTTAGCAAGAATATCACAAAAATGGTGAATTATTTATTCTCAGACCATCATATCAGAAGGTACATAATATTATCTCTGTGTACATTGATGGCGTTAATATTGATAGAGGCTTAGACTAAGGTGGTATAGGGAGGTAAAATGTTTCCTTTCTCCTCTTGGGGTTTTTCTGCTGGGCCTGATAATTAAACACAAGACAGATTAATAGGAAAAAAGCATAGGATTTATTTAATGCATGTTTTATGTGACAGAAAAGCCCCTCATAAGGTGATAAAGATCAAAAGAAGTGGCAAAACCTAAATGCTTTTATATTAGGTTGAAAAAGAGGCAATTATAGGAAATTAAACTATATATGGGGAGGCTAAAGGAAGATAAACGTTGTTTTGAAAAGGTTTTTGTCTAGTTTTCTTGGTCTGAACTTCGTATTTTTATTTTTATTTTTTTTAGAGACAGAGTCTCACTTTATCACCCTCGGTAGAGTGTCGTGGCATCACAGCTCACAGCAACCTCCAACTGGGACTACAAGCACCTGACACAATGCCCAGCTATTTTTTTGTTGCAGTTTGGCTGGGGCTGGGTTTGAACTCACCACCCTTGGTATATGGGGCTGGCACCCTACCCACTGAGCCACAGGCGCTGCCACGGAACTTCTTATTTTTTATGGTAGGAATGTTGCTTTGTTACTTTCCTTCTGCTATAGGGACAGCACTTTCCATATGGGGGTTTTATCTCTAGCTTTAGGAAGAAAAAGGGGAAGATTCCCTTCCAGCACCTGCTTTTTATTTTTTTTCTTAATGCCTCTAATTTAAAATAGCCCTTATGCTAACGTAGTATATTTGGGGGTAGCATATTCTGCCACCCTTTAGTGGGTAATGTACCAGGTTTCTCCCTGGTAAAGTTCTTGTTTTCTCTAAGAAATTAGAAGCAATTTGTGAGGTGAGTCTTTGATACTCCAGTTTTTTTTTTTGTTTGTTTGTTTGCTTTTCAGTTTTTGGCTGGGTCTAGGTTTGAACCTGCCACCTCCGGCATATGGGGCCGGTGCCCTACTCCTTTGAGCCACAGGCACTACCCTGAGTCTTTGATACTCCAAGATACCCTCTTCTTCATCAACATTTTACCCACTATTTTAGAATCCATTGATTATGAACGATGGGTTATTAACTCCATCATGATCTGTGTGTGTATTAGTTGGCATTCTACTATGAAGGAGAAGTCTTCCTTTCGTTTCCTTTCTCTCTCTTTCTTTCTCTTTTTTTCCTTATTCAGAATAAACTCAGGGACTCTCATTTTGTTCAATAAGTTGTAAATGATAATCATTACATTTTTAAGCTTAAAACAACTATGGTTGATCAATGGAGCCCCTTGAAGTCCTGTGTCTTTCTGATACTTTTAAGGACTTTCTTATTTTCTGGGCAAAAAGATTTCCTAGGAACCTTTTATTAGTGATGTCCTAGAATCCAGCCATCCTTGCCATTTCAAGTTAAAGGAAGTTCAGTTCTATTGGATCATCTCTGTCTCCTTCCACCTTAACTTTATGCTGGATCCCAGCCAGGAGAATTATGAATCCTCCCTTATGCCTTCATCAATAAGAAATTATTTTCACTCAATCTAGCAGATTTATTGAAGAATCAGAAAGATTTTTGACAGATTTTTAAATTTCCTTAGAAGATGTTGACTTTAGTCATTTCATGTTCTATCAGTCTTTTCCATGGAAATTAAAGATTAGACAATCTTGCTCAAAATGACTTTCCCACTCAAAACCAGTTAGAATCATTCTGTGACTCTTCAGTAGATTATTTTGTTAAAGTAACCAGTCATGAAAGAGATAAGAGAGACAGAGAGAGAGTGAAGGAAGGGAGAAAGGGAGAAGGGAATAAGACAGGATAGAATGAAGGAGGGAAGGAGGAAGGAGTAAGAGGCAGGAAAGAAGGAAGGAAGGAAGGAAGGAAAGAAGGAAGGAAGGAAGGTTGGTTGTTTTCTTTATCACGAAAGAAAACACACTGGATTCAATTCAGATAGTTCACTTGAGAAGTTTTTTTTTTTTTTTTTTTTTTAATTTATTTTATTTTTTTTTTTTTTTGCAGTTTTTGGCCAGGGCTGGGTTTGAACCCACCACCTCTGGCATATGGGGCCGGCTCCCTACTCCTTTGAGCCACAGGCACTGCCTCTCTTGAGAAGTTTTTAATAGAGCGTGAGCAGAGAGAAGAGAGCAAAGACGAGCTGGTGAGACACTCGCAAACTAGCAATATTAGGGGGACTTACCTACTGAAAGGTCAAAGGGACACAGGAAAGACACGGAGTTCTGGAGAACCACTGGAGTGAGGAACACAGAGGAGGCTCTCTGATGGATGCATTTGTGGTAGAGGGACACGGCCACTGACATATGTGGCACTGAAGCAGGAAGACACTGCCCCCTTCTCCTGCTGGTGCTCTCATTGCCCAAATCTAAATGAAGGTCAGTCTGCAAGACAGCCAAGGACATGCACTTCATAGCAATCATCTCTGGGAACACAAGGAGACCAGAGAGGAGAGGAAAATAGGTTTTGTGGGCAAAGGAAGAAGAGCCAGTGCAAAAACGCTCCAAGCCCTCTTCGCTGCCCTGGGAGCTCAGTGTAATCTCATCTTCAGCAAGGTTGTGAACGCTGAGTTTTCTATGCTTAATGCCTTGAAAATGCACTTTTCGTTTAGTTCAAAAGATTCTCCTATATACATGTGATGTTGTATTTACTTTATTAGAAGGAGCTTGCACTTCTCTCCTGCTCTGGAAATATCCAATTTGTTATTCCACAGAGACAGTATGTCAGGTGCACATTTAGACGAGGCAGTCATAAACAAGTCTACATTCAGCTCACACAGTCTAACCCTGTTAGCGGCTATCAGTTAGGGTATTTTCAAGGGGACTGAAGTTGATTATGTGAGAACAAAGAAGCAAAAGTCATACTACATAATAAAAATGGAAATTAGTTTAAATTCTCAATTCCGCTTCCTGAGCCAATGAACATAAAGTTCATGTTCTGCACATCTGTTTGCTGAGAGGGATCTCTGGTTATGTTAGGGTGAACTAAAATAAACCCCATGTAGATTTTTGGGGTCATCCTCAAAACTGAAAACATATATCTAGGTCTCTCTGTGGGCAGATTTAGGGATATACTAGTTGGGGGTTTTATGCAGGTTGTGATTTTCTCATTTTTACAAGAACTATAAAATTGCAGTGTTTTCCCATTATATTTTCCTTTTTAAGCTTGGCTAGCAAGCTGCACTGATCTAGTGCCAATATTACATCTATGAGATAGCTGAGGCCAAATGTCTGCATTTTAGAAAATTTAATTATAAAGAAAAGAAAAATTTATAAATAGGCTGCTACCGCTAGAAATGTTTTCATTACATATATTTTCATCTAATTATGAGCCAAAGCAGCTTTCTCTTTTTGATTCATTTTCTTTCTCTTTTCCTGAGCTGTGTTGGTGATGTGTTTACAGCCTGGGACTGCAGTGCCGTGGTGGTGCGGGGAGACGAGGCAGCCGACGTGACCAGACACAAAGGTGATAAAGGCTCGTCTCATTTCAGTGTTCAACCAGAGTGGAATGCAAATAGCAAGCAGTGCATGACAAAAAGTAAATTCGATCTTTAAAATCCTTCTTTTAATAATCTTAGATGGTATTGGCAGCTCAGGTAAGGTTTTTCTACAAATATAGGATTTTTAGCTCAGCAAAATCCCCTTAAAATCCACATAAGAGGTAAGATAGCTTTGTCCCTTCACTGTAAATGACATTTCTTCCTTTTCCACACTGCCTTTTAAACACACAAATGCGTATGTGCACCTGTGTTTTTCTAATGGCTTCTCCTTATTCCATCATTTAATTATACATCACACTCTCGTAGCAAATGTTTTTGTGTAGCTACTATTTTAAGACACTGACCTGGATGCTGGAAGTTCAAAGGTCAACAAGATACAAAATGTGAAGGGAAAAAAAGATACACAATGTGTTCTCTGGATCATCTCATGCTGCCTGGATGAGGCATACCCAAAGACAAATAAGGATCTTGTGTAATAAGGCAAACTGCTTTAATACAGATGCAATTCTAGTGCTTTCTGGAGCACCAGGAAAGGAGTAACTAGGTCTGTCTTTTGGAATCGAAGGGCGTATCCAAAAACATACATCAAAACTAGATTATAAAAGATGAAATGGAAGGAATTAGAGAAATGCATTCTGGCAAAACAAACAAATTGTTTAAATAAAGAGTCAGTCCTGTGATGAAGTTCGTTCGAATCATTTTAAACCCTTTTTGTTCATTTCAAGATGCCACAATAACTTCAAGAGTGTATAAAGTGTATAGCTCTTTATGCTCTGTTGAGTTGAGGTCGATAGAAGTTAAGGACACACATTATATACTGGGGTAGCCTCCTGTTTGAATTTTGGCAGATCCTTAAACCAGCTTAAGAGCTTTTGTGTTCTAATATCTGAAATACTGAGAAGAGTACTCTACCAGAGGACTCATTTGGAGTTGATTAAATGGCCCAGCTTGTAGAGGTGTAGGGCACCTGAGGGACTCTTGCAAAATGATTTAATTATAAATAAAGTTGTACCTTATGATTAGTGTAGAGTGATTAACACAGGCTTCAGAATCAGACCACATTGGATACAAACCTCTCTCACATTTTCTAGCTTAGCGAGCCTGGGCAAGTTAACTAACTGCTCTGAATGTCAGTATTCTTCTCTGCAAGATAAACACAATGGGGTTTAGAAGCACTGTTGGGAGGACTGACAACACCGCAGGTCAGGCTTCTGGCATACCAACTCTAGACCATAGCAGCTGCTTCATTAATGAGTAATGGCAAAATGATTCACAAAGTTGATTTATCCTAGTCACAAGGCAGGAAATAAAGGCAACAGTGTATTAACATGGTAAACGATCCATTCTGATTTTTAAAGAAACTGTATTATCCTGCTGCCTTTCTAAAATAGTATTTTGCAGCCCCCAATACTTCTGAGATGGCATTAGCGACTGTGCTCTGTATTCCACAGTTCGTGGGGAAGAAAGTGGTGAGTAGTGTGTTAAGAGTCAAGGGGACGGTCGCGATAAAGGAGAAAGGTGGACAGGAGAGTGAGTTCGTGTTTTTGCCATTCTAGAACCTTCCTGCTCTGTGCTCACTTTCAACAGAACAGATTCCTCATAGGAGAACACAATGCTTTTGATATAGCAGGTTCTTTAAACATTTATATAGGATAGATTAAAATCAGGGTGAGAATTTTCTCTTCCATTTTCCACTTGGAGCAGGTTTCTTTGTCTCCTACAACCACACTCAAGCTGAGCATGTCAGCAGCGGCAGAGGGAGACTTGTGATCTGAAGCTCGGGCTTGAAGTTGTTTACTGTTGAGTACGTTCAAGCACCATTGCATTTTCTTCTCTCTTTAACATGTTCCTGGCAGTCGGATGGCTTAAAGCATCTCTGTCCAAATGGAATCTTTTTTTGCTTTGTTCTCTCTTCTCTCTCCCTCAGACACATGGCCACCTGGCATATGCTGTGTGTTCTCCGTGCAGAGCCTGCCAGCAGGCAGACAAAGCCCGTGTGGACACGCATGGGCAGAGCAGCCACGGTGGCTGTGTATTCAGTCAAACCACTGGTCATTTGGTCAAGCATTCAGATCAAATGGTTTCTTTGGCTGAATTAACTGTAGAAACAGCAGATCCTGTCGTACATAGACACAGAAAAGAAGGGCAGTCATTCACAAGTTTCCTTTCAATGCCCTGCATCGTAGAAAGACAATTCCTTAACAACTTTGATGTTTTAAAAATTCAAATTAGATAATTATTAGCCTCATGCTATCCAATTACTTTAAAATCTGCACAGGAACGAGAGAAGGGTAAACCCAAATAGTCAGTTTAAAAGACAATGCCCATATCTCCTTAGAAATTACAAGGATTTTTAAAAAGCTTTGTAACAGTTATTCTAGACATAACAGGCAGTTTTCAAGGTTAGTATATTCCAGAAGGTCATTTCTGTATAAACCCAAATGAATTATAATGAGTATCATTTAGAAAGAAAAAAGAAACAAATGTGCAAATAAAAGTAGCTAATATAATTTTTAAGTGGTAGCCATACATATTTTTGCATTGCTTTTTTTTCTCAAGGTGTTACTTTATGCAGCTCAGCTTGGTTTCTGCAAACAGAAAACACACAGAGGGCATAAGAGATGCAATGTCTTCTTAATTTCGTTGGTTTGCTAAATTTACATTTCACCATTTGAAAAATACGGTATTTTTTAAAACTTTAAATGCACAATTGTTGCCATTTTTGCTAAGAAAAAATTGTTGGCAAACACTCTATAGCTCACTAAGTTTAGCATAAAATGGTGTATTTACTGTTACAATAAGACAGCGCTTCCTCAAGCTGGCACATTTTTTTTTTTTTTTCCGTTTGCAGTAAGATTAAGCATGGGGACCACCGAACTATAAGAACACATTGAAGCTATGTGGTATGGTTTCAGGTCCTGAAGAGGTAGTGTATGGATTTGCTATGTGACCAACATTCATAAGATAAAGGATAAACAGCTGAAATTTAATGTGAACCATAGTCTTATCAATCTCCAGTTATGGTTAGATTCACTGAATATTGGTTGATTAACCCCAAATAAACCACAGCCTCCCTTGTGTGATAGGGTTTCAAAATGGGTAAAGAAGGCCCTCCCTTTAGCAAACTTATCTGCCTTATATAAGGGAAGCATATTAATGGTGCAAGACAATAGATAAAAGTTGCCCAATCAGTGGGTTCTCTGAGTCATACCATATTGCCAAATTATGTAGGTTTTGTTTACTAAAACTTTATATATTCTGAATTGCAATTATCCAAGTTCAGGTTGTCAAAAGTATTATTTGTACAGTTTCTATACTCTCCTATTTAATTTCTTGTCCTTAAATTTGTCGTGATATCAATGTCAATGTCTATAATTCTATCTATATTACAACTATAGCAGGAATCCTTTAATATATTCCACTTTTCCTAGAGAAAAACAATTGTTCATGGACTTCCATAATGTATTCCTAAGCTAACTTTCTTATTTATTATAGTTCTTTTTCCTGACATAATATGTCTATATATGTATGTAAAGGCAACCATTTTTCAACAATCCATATTTTATTTCCTAGATGTAAAACATAAGCTGGATATTCATACCTCCAAGAATCTATTCTGAAGGTAACTCTTCTTTATTTATTAAAGCTTTTTTTTACCTTCACTCTCTATTTAAAGCAGTTACTTTTACACAGCAAATATTTTTTCAACTTCCTGTTACTAGTCATCACGGCTAGCATTTTCTCTCTTCTATTTTCATGTTTGCAAATTCTATGCATTCTTGTGCATTTGGCTATAGTACAACATATGCCACGAAGTCTTTTCTGATTTCCTCAGATGATGCACTTTCTCCTAGATATAAATATTAAAGTTTTTTTTTTTTTTTTCCAAAACCCAGCTCCTTGTTTTATTAATTTTCTGGATTATTCTTTTGTTTTCTTTATTTTTATTTTTTATTTTTTTGCAGTTTTTGGCCAGGGCTGGGTTTGAACCCGCCACCTCTAGCATCTAGGGCCTGTACCCTACTCCTTTGAGCCACTGGTGCCACCCTATAATTCTTTTGTTTTCAGTTTCATTAATCTCTGATTTAATTTTGGATATTTCTTTTCTTCTGCTAGGTTTAGGCTTAGATTTTTCTTCTTTTCTCAGTTCCATAAGATGGCTTGTGAATTTGTTGATGTGCTCTCTTTCTGTTTTGTGAATGTAGGCATCTAAAGCGATAAATTTTCCTCTCAGGACTGCTTTTGCTGTATCCTACAGGTTTTGGTAGCTTGTGTCTTCATTGTTGTTATGATCAAGGAAGCTAATGATTTCCTCTTTTATTTCTTCCTGCATCCAACTGTCATTCAGCATAAGGTTGTTTAATTTCTGTCCCTTTGTGTGGAGTTGAACGTTTTTGTTGGAGTTGAGTTCGAATTGCAACAACAACAAAAATGAACAAATGGGACTTAATTAAGCTGAAAAACTTCTGTACAGCTAAGGAGACAAGAACCAAAGCAAATAGACAATGGGAAAGGATATTTGCATATTTTGAATCAGACTAAAGCTTGATAACTAGGATCTATAGAGAACTCAAATTAATCCATATGAAAAAAGTCAACAATCCCATATATCAATGGGCAAGAGAGATGAATAGAATTTTCTCTAAAGAAGATAGACAAATGGCTAGCAAACATATGAAAAAATGCTCATCTCCCTAATTATTAGAGAAATGCAAATCAAAACCACCTTGAGATATTATCTAACCCCAGCAAGAATGGTCCATACCACAAAATCTCAAAGGTGAGAAAGGAACGCTTTTATACTGTTGGCGGGAATGCAAACTAATACAACTTTTTTGGAAGGAAGTATGGAGAACCCTCAAAGAACTCAAGCTAGACCTCCCATTTGATCCTGCAATCCCATTACTGGGCATCTACCCAGAAAGAAAAAAAATCCTTCCACCATAATAAAGACACTTGCACTAGACTGGTTATTGCAGCTCAATTCACAATCGCCAAAATGTGGAAACAGCCTAAATGCCCACCAACCCAGGGGAATAGATTAACAAGCTGTGGGATATGTATACCATGGAATACTATTTAGTCACTAAAAAAGATGGAGACTTTACATCCTTTGTATTAATCTGGATGGAAGTGGAATACCTTATTCTTAGCAAAGCATCACAAGAATGGAGAAGCATGAATCCTATGTACTTTTGATATGAGGACAATTAATGACCGAGTAACGGTGGGCACTGAGGGAAGGTGAGAGCAGAGAGAGACAGAAGGAGTTGAGGGTAGAGGAAAGGAAGAGCAGAGAGAGGGAATGAGGGAGGTGGGTGGGGGTATCTGTGTGTGACACACCTTTTAGGGGCAAGATACGATTATAAGAGGGTCTTTACCTAACAAATGCAATCAGTGTAATCTGGTTCTTTGTTCCCTCAATGAATCCTCAACAATTAAAAAAAAAAAAAAAAAAAAGAGAACATGGATCATGGAAAAAAGCTCATGTTATCAGTATCTTTAAGAAGAACACAAACTAGTGGTGAGACAGATATGATAACCAATACCATATCACATTGAAAGGTACTGAAAGTACAGAACAATGGGTGCTAGTATATAGATAAATGGCTATATTATTATCTGAGGCATTATTAAATATATCACAGAAAAAAATGCTTGGACTGAGAATAAAGAGTGACCATGAGTTAGCAGTGAAGTACATAGTACAGTGAGGTGACCTAGGGAATTCCACACAGAGGAAGGCACATGCTTAAACACACATTCGAGGACAGCTAAATACCTCAGAGTGGCTGGAACTTACCTGGCACGGAGGGAAGTGATGAGAACTAAGACAGAAGAGGCAGTCAGGAGGGAGATGGCAGAGGGCTTTCCTTCCAAACAGGAGGTAGGACATCAACTTGTAGGTTATCAATAAGGACTAGGCTCATATGTTGATATTAAAAATGTCATTTTGAAGAAGCTGTGGGATGAGAGGAATCAGTCAGTTATTCAGGGAGGGGGGAAATGAGGATAGCTGAAATTTGGGTGGCAGGGATAAAGAGAGAAAGGCAGAAAAGAGAGTTCCGGACAGCTTTTGAATGCTCTTTATTTAATTGCTTCAAATTCACTGCAAATACTGACAATATACTCTGCTTTATTATACTGATGGTAATTAATGTTGTATCATACTCAACAAATGTATTGTTTTAATGATTTAAACATTTTTTAAAAGTTAGGAAGTTTCCTATGTACCTGTCTTGGGTGTGAGGGTGTCATTACTAAAAAAGGATATGTGTGAGAAGGCATGTGCTTGTTCATCCAGGAAATAAAGATGGTTCCAGATTGGGCGAGTTTAGTTTTCATCACTTATTCAGATGTTTGTCTAGTTTTATTACCTCTGCTCAGACTATTAGGTTCTTCAGGACAGAATCTACGGGTTTTTCTTCTATATATTTACATTTCACATAATTCAGAGTATTACATTTCACATAATTCAGAGTATAATACAGAGTATTATGTAATTATAAATTACATAATTTAATAAAGAATGAATAGATTTAGAAGAAAGTTATGTATGTCTCAAAAACTGTTCTGGTCTGGCTATTTTACAGTACCTCAAGTTCAAGGCACCTCTACAACATCAGGGCAAAGAGGGTTCAAGTATTTATTTTCTTCTGCCTTAGGATTTTTTGATGAACCCAGTGGCTTACATAAATACACTGTAGATAAACTGTATTTTCTTTCTGACAACATGAAATCTCAGAAGGTCTTTGCTAACCATCATGTGCTGTGAAATAAAAACAGCTTGTTAGTTGTCAGTGATAATTTTGCTAATCCGGTTCATTAATTTCTGGATCCAAGATTCCAGGGTGTATTAAGTAATTTTGAATGATAAAAAGTTAATGTAGCAATATCTCAAACTTTATGTCACACTGAAAACACCAAAGTGCCTAAGTTGAAATTCAAATTGGTTTGAAAATACGAGTCACAAAGATCTCTCATATAAATAACATTTGGGCAACAAAACTGGGCAATTTTCATTTGATATAATAATATTCTATTACATCTTAGAGTGGAAAATAATAAAACATTAAGATTATTTCCAGCATAACATTTTTTTTCAGTTTGACTCCATCTTGGACCAAGGTCATGATTCATTTATGAATTTAATATATTTAATATTTTTAAACTCAGTTCAATTTTCTTATGTTTTTTTCTGATCTCCTATGGAAAATGACTGCCTTTATTTCTTATATCAACTCCAATACAATTTTAATAGCACTGTAAAATAGCATTTTATTTTCAGTTATTTCTCAGGAATGAAAACAATAGTTTTTGAGTTGGCAGCTGGAGGGACTTCAGTTTCCAAAAAAAACTAATCCAAATTATGATGTTAGAGCATTTTTTTGTTTTACAAAGCTGTTTATCCAAACAAAGATATTTTGTAGTTCAATTTTATGTCCTGTTTGAAAGCTGAGAGCAAGAAAAAGAAAAAATATATACTTGCATGATTGAACAAATTGAGGTACTTTTTTTTTTTTTTTAGTTTTTGAAAATCTTACATCTAACTTGAGTGAAGGACAATTTGTTAAATCATTATTGCAATATTGCATTTTTTGCAGACTTCATAGAAGCCTCCCTCTTTTGTCTAAGCAGCCAATTTTTTTGGAATTGCTTTTAATAACATTATTTCACATTATCCTACTTTGGATATAGTTATAATAGGTTTTTACACAGGAATAGCATAGTCATTTAACACAATGAAAAGAGTAGACAAATATAAAGAGAATGTTTAGATATATTTTATGTATCATTGATGTACTACATTTACACACGAATTCTGTAATGGAAAATTAATAAAGAAATAGGAGTAAGAAATTCAAAATAGGTGTTATTCACGGTAATTGAGAATAACTAGGACAGAATTTCTCCAAGTAAAGCCTCCCAAACTTCTGTTGGCTCATGAGATAAAGCAGCTGTTTCAGACCTACAAAGAAGTGAGACAGAGTTTTATTGGCCTGACTTGATCTTGTTTTTATTAACATGATCCTTCTCTGACTAAAATATTTTCTGCTGCTCTGATTTTAGGGAGTTATACAGTTTCATAAAAGATGCTGATTTTCAAAAATCACAAAATGCATGTTTTTATGTATGAGGAAAAAGGATAATATATAAACTCCCACACCGGAGGACAATGTGAGACCATTTGTTTAGGGAATGCTGATTCTGACTGCAGCACAAGATTTGCAATAGTCGTTTTGTTTCTTACACGAGAAAACCATCGTTTCTGGAAAGTCCCTGTGGAAAACAAAAATGCGCCTTAGGCTAATGAAGGAAGAAATGCCCTGAGATGCTTTACCAAAATGGCAAGGCCTCCAGGCATGTTTCACGTGTCCAGGGGATATAGGGAGATGGTGCTAACATTGCAATCTTGCTCTCCAGGAGCGTCATCCAATCGGCATTATAAAACAAAGGCGATTTATAAAAGCCACAATCATCCTTCCCTTGCTATTGAGGGAAAAAAATCTGTGTATCTAATGCCTCTTGGATAGGAGTGCAAAGATACTATTATTATATTTCATGACCATGCAAGTATTTGCATTGTATAAATGGTAGGTTTTCATACTTGGGACATTGACTTACTTGAAGAAAGGCCAGTAGCCTGGTGGACCAGAAAAACTTTTCCTGCTTTGCCTGTTTTCTCTTTTTTTGCTCATTTACACCAATGCAGGAGAATTCAGAATTCATTACCTTCTAAGAGGGTAGCCTGCACTTCATCTCCTTCTGCATATCTTGGGTTAGTCAAATGAGAACTGTATCTGAGCACAAAAATGCACAGAGCCCTGGTCTATGTGTGGAAGTTACTGAGGAAATCAGTGAGGTCTACTCTCCATAAAATGCAGAGACAGGACACAGTATTTTGGGAGGTGACTGTCAGAGTAACGTAAGTCATGTTACGTCATGAATTACCAGAAAACACTGAGGAAAGAAATATTTCACCCATAGCTTTAATTGAGCTTCATTTTACAACGTGCAGAAAGAACATTTCCTGGGGTTTGTCTAGAGTCTGTATCATGATCTGCAAAATAATAAAAAGGTATTTTTTTGTAGATTTATACTAAATATGTATTAAAATATGTTTATGATTTTATTATTTCTATGATGTCTATAAGGATAATTTGGTATAATTATTTTAGAGAATTATCCTATTGTCATTTTGTTCTAAATGCCCTTGCAAAGATGCTATTTCTCAAATTCTCTAATTTTATTCCTTACATGACCTGAATTACATAATTTTCGAATGGGGCAAGTAGTTATTTATTATTTGTGCATTTCAAGCGGAGGACAGAAGTGGTGATAAAAAGGTTGGATAATGGCTTCACTCCAAAACTATTTTCCTAGGGCACAGTTTGGTGAACACTATATGAAATCATGGACCCACAGAATATTAAAGGAGGAAGAAACTTGAAGATTGCCTAATCCAACCCAATCATTTTTATAGATCAAGAAACTAAGCTCAGAGGATTAAACGGCTCACCTATGACTGTAGGCAAGTTAGTAACTGAACCTGAACCAAGACACACGTATGGTGACTTGTGATTCAGTTTTTACCCTCAAATCATTCTAGCTCTCCATTTTAACTTTTGAATTTTTTTGGAAAAGGTGTTGTAATCACAGGGTTCAGCATGTATATAAAGGAAGAATAAAAATTAAAATTTTTAATCCTTGTGTCTTTTTTTTTTGAATTTCAGATTAATGTGAGGGTACAAATGATTAGGTAACATTGGTTGTGTTTCTTAGGTAGAGTTCAAGTTGTAGTTGAGGCCTGCATCCAGGGGGTGTACCCTTACACTGTGCCCATTAGGTGAGAGTTCGCTAACACTTTCTCCTCCCTTGAATTTCATTGTGTTTTTCTCTCATGTGGGCTTTTCATTGTTTATCTGTTGGTTTCATATCAGTATTGAGTACAATGGATACTTGCTTTTCCATTCTTGTGACACTTTATTAAGAAGAATGTGCTCCTTGTCTCTTTTAACTCTTTTATCCAGTTACTCCCATTGGAGTAAACAGGCAAAGAAGGAAAAGTTTTTCTGGCCCACCAGGCCAGCAGCCCTTCCTCAAGTAAGCCAGTGCCCCAAGTATGAAAACCTACCATTTATACAATGAAGATATTTGCATGGTCACGAAATATCATATTAGTATCTTTACACTCCCATTGGATTAACTAGATAAAAGAGTGTTGAGAGAGGGGAAACGGGAAGTAATTACAGTGTTGAGCTCAAACCAGCACCCTCCTACGGAGGCTTCCTCTGCACAACCTGCCTACAATGGAAACCCATGCTCTCAGCACTCTCTATCCTGTTTTCCTATTTAATTTCTCCACCAAACTGGTCACCTTCTACCCTACTGTATATTTTGTATTTTTCTCACTTACTGTTTGTCTCTCCCCAGTAACATAAGCTACATGGAGGAAAGAGCTTTTGTCTACTTTTTAGAGCTGAGTGGTGCTTAGTGGGAGCTCAATATTTGCTAGATTGAGTTAAATCAAGTAACCATTTTAACTGCTGGTTAGTTAAACCAGTTTAACTGTTGCATAGTTGGTTAGTGTGTTACTCCTTAAATATTCTACAATTCCATTTTGTGAATAAGGGCATTATGATATTTAGCTGATAAATATTGATCACTGTCAAACATCTTCACTGAGAATTATAACTCGTGTAAATGTATAAAGCTCCCCTCTTTTTTTTTTTTTTTTTTTTTCCTCCCTCTTTCTTCTTCTCATAAGAGAAGAACCATCATCAATGGCAAGAGGCAGTTATGGCAACTGCAACACCAAATGCCAACTTCACACTCAGAAGAAAACACTAGGCCTAAAGTTCCCCTCTTGCACCATGACTACCTCCTGACTGATAAACTCATCCTCCTATTCCTTTTTTTTATAAGATCTCTGTTGCCCCAGACTAGAGTGCCATGGAGTCAGCCTAGCTCACAGCAACCACAAATGCCTGGGTTCAGATGATCTTCTTGCCTCAGCCTCTGAGTAGGTGAGTCTACAGGCACCAACACAATACCCAGCTGATTTTTCTATTTTTGGTAGAGGCTAGGTCTCGCTGTTGTTCCTGCTGTTCTTCCACTCCTGAGCTCAAGGGATCCTCCCATGTTGGCCTCTCAGAGTGCTAGGATTACAGGTGTGAACCACTGAGTCTGGCCCTCTTGCTCCTTTTTGATTTTCTTTCATGTGGTGTGTTCTCACGCGTTCTTTTATTATATTTTCACATTGTCCTATGTTTTCTGTTCTGTTTTTTTTTTTTTTTTTTTTTTTTTTCCATTTTCACTGTGTTCTCTTTGATTGTGGTGTGTGTATTAAGGTGATGTGTGCATATGTACATGTGTACACAGGTATTTAATGTTTAAGAATACTTGTTAATTTTTTTCTATTGCTCTAATCATAACTTTAACACTCTTATTTTTTAACTATTTACAATAATAAAATCCACACATTTTTCTTTTTCCCTCTCTTTTAATACTTGATTATCTTTATTACTCTTTACCTCATACTGTTAAATATGAGTAAATTTATATTACCTAATATTCCATTCAAATGACATATTTGTCTTTTAGGTATTATAGATGAGGCAATTAATAAAAGCTGCTGTACGTGTAGTTTTTTCCCCTTCCCCAATGAATTTTTTTATTGTCTCTAAGAGATTGAAAAACTGGTGAGAAAGTAAATGATTATACAAATATGAGAAACTGGTGACCAATGTGTATTGGTTTCCTGTTGCTGCTATAGCAAATTGTCACAAACCTAATGACTTAAAATAACTCCAATGTAAATACCTTACAATTTTGGAAGTCAGATGTTAAAGCTCAGTCTCACTAGTATAAGCACAAGATATTAGCAGACTTTCTGTCTGTATGAATTTGATTCCTTTATTCCACATGAATGGAATTATGCTATATTTGTCCTTTTGTAATCTTTTATGAATTTTAAAAATTAGACCTTTAAATATATTTTTCTTTTTTTCTTTTTTAACTGGGTCATGAATTATGTTTATGTTTGGGGTACCATCACCTAATTTAGCTAACATTTTAAGTTATTTTAAAGTCTTTATCTTTTCTTTTTTATTTTTCTATTGTCTATCTTCTCACTACATTTTTCATAGCAACAACCCTTCCTTGTGGTTTTCATGCTTTCTTGTATTCCTGCAATAATTATTTTTTACTTTTGTTCTGAAGTAAGGCAGATCATATTTCAGCTCACATATAGTATTTCCTTAACATCTTTTAACTGATTATTTGTGTTTCTAGTCCAGTATCATAGAAGCTTTCAATTCATGAGCTAGTTTTTCTCAATGTATGCTGAAATACTGGTTGACAGTTTTCAAAGGCATCATGGCAATGTTTTTACTCCGTGGGTGCATTATGCTTCATTTTGTATATTATCTTTGTATAGATGCTATCTCAGACTCTTGTACTATTCATTCATCATTGAATGAATTGGAATTTTTCTGGACAATCTATATGTAAGAAGTTTCTTCAAAGTTGCATTTTACAGAATATCTTCTAGGTTTCAAAATAAAAATTTTATTTTTTCTGCTAGCAAATATGTCTTAGGTAGCCTCTTGTGAAAATGTCTCTTCTGGGAGATATTTTTTGCCTAACTCTCCCACCTCTATTTTCTTCATCCAAACCACTTTGGATAGAAATGCAGGACAGATTTGTCATCACCATGTCCCACTCCTGTTAATGCAAAGAGGACATATACTTTCAAGATTCACAGTGAGCCACTCACCTTCAGGAAATATACGTTTTTGCTGGTACTTTCTGAAATCTGCTACCACTGAGAAATTTTATAACTCTCATATTGTTCCCTGCATTTTTTTCCCCATGTAGCTCCTGTTCAATACAGATATTTCCATTCTGCTTTCTGGTTTCCCTGAAAATGCAGCTAGAGAGGTCTTTATTATCCTTTTGCATTATTTCTGGGAGAAGAAAGGGAAAGGTGCTGACTTACGCAAGGAAATTCCCTTACTAGTTTCTTACCTGAGCTCTAAAAAGTAATATGAGTTTCCAAGTGAGGAATAAATAACCCTCCTATTGTATTATACACTATTTAAGGTTAGGTTCCACGACATTACCTGCAGTGTGCTTCATGCATCATTTCTTGTATTTATCTCTGTACTTACCTTTTCATTTATCCCCCCAGATCCCACAGAGTCCTTACACTATATCTGTTGCATGATAAAAGCTTAACCAAGGTGTGTTGGAATCTAATGGGTGAATTAATAGCACATATATATCAGAATGATGGTGTACATTTCTTCTGCTCACCCTGGACGTTCTCTACCTAGTCAAGAATATTTTGCCTACTCAATTCACTCAACTGAATCAGTAACACTTTATCTGCCAAATGATTTATAATTGATTTTTATTTAAATTGTAGGACAATAATTTTGTGTTTTTAAATCTCAGATTAAAATAAGGGTACAAACAATTAGGTTACAGTGTTTGCATTCGTTGGGTAAAGTCCAAGTTGCTATTGAGCCCTTCACCCAAGAGGTGTACTATATACCCCTATATTGTACCCGACAAGTGAGAGCTTACCACATCTACCTCTTCATCCCCCATTCTTGAATTTAAATATGTTTTTCTCTTGTGTGGGCATGTAGTTCATCTACGAGTTTTATATTAATATTGAGTACATTGGATGCTTGATTTTTCATTCTTGTGATACGTTACTTGGGAGGATGCTCTCCAAATCCTTCCACGTGAATACAAATGCCATAAAGAAAGATGGAGACTTCACATCTTTTGTATTTACTGGGTAGGGCAATAATTTCGAATGACTATTGATAGACTACCTATGTTGACAATAATAGTGCTGACATATAAGGATAACCTCTGTGTACCATCTCATCATATATATATATATAATTTTATATGCAGAACAAATAAAACAATGGGATAGCAAATGTCTTCTATCTGGATTAGAGAGCACAATTATTTGTTTGCAGCATTTGAATCTATTTGTTCCCTTTCACCTGGCTCAATGGTATGTAGGGATTCTCACCATAAAGAAGCTGATCAATAAAGAATTAAAGCTGTTTGGTATTTTCTTAGTAGAAGACACAATATGCCCTTTTTAAAGATTTCCCCCCCGCAATAAAATGGTTGTTTATTTTTAACTTTTTAGCTTTGTTGCTCTATCTTTATGTAACATTCAAACTGAGATGATATCACAGAGGCAATTTGTGTAATTACAAAGAATTTTCTAATCTTTGGATTTATACTGATATGTAATCTTCTCAAGATGAAATAAAAGCCCTTGGTTAGTATGCTGGTTAAGATGATGTCAATTTTCACTTATAATCCAGTCTAGAGTAGCCATAATGAGCATGAATACTGTATTTTGTGTTAATTATCTTAATTTAATTGCTTTTTTATTAATCTGAATACTCAACAAATGGGATCATATCTGCAATGAATTTTTAAAGAAGCTTTGTAGAGGTTTATCATTAGTTCCCCTTGAGTTTTATTACAACAAATATGAAACATAAAAGCAATTTACGTTCTTTGCATTTATATGTTCAAAAAATATTTCAATGTCCATTTCTTAAGAATGAAAATGCTTTATTGGTGAAAGCTATGAATATCATTCTTAAACATAATTACTGATAGCTTTATGTATTATTCCCAGAATATTTACAATATAAAATATAAGATCTTATCCAAAATGTCTTTAAGAAAAAATACAGCATTTCCTCATACCTCATTTTTCCATATTGAGATTGTATGTGAATATATAGACACAAACATATATCTATATCTATATATCTATACCCATGTATATTATGTAGCTGAGGTCTATAAATAATGTTTTCAATTGATGAGTAAGTAGTTCACATGTTTTGGCAGAAACTATTAGAGGGCATAAAAATATTTTTTATATTTGTATTCCAAAAGATGCTTACCAAAATTTGTACATATATATAAATTTAATATTGATTGTAACTTTAAAAAGTTTAGAATCAAAGAGAATTTAAATATTCTCATTAATCCACATTAAGATCATTAAGATCACTCTTCATTACTGTGGTAGGCAGCCTCTAACACCTTCCCACCCCACCCCCCACCCCCCACCCTATAATTCCTGCCTTAGTTATTTCCAGCCTTGCATAATCTCCCCTCCACCTGAGTGGGCTGGACTTGCTGACTTACCTTTGATGAATAGAATACTGCACTTCCCTCATTAGGTTTTCTCTCTCACTACTCATGGAGGAGGAACCAAGCTTCCATGTTGTCAGCAGCCCTACGGGCAGCCCCTTGTAGCATCATGAAAAAAAAGTTCCTGGATTCAAACAGGCTACAAGGAATTAAAGTTTTGTGATAATCACTCAAAGAGCTTGAAAGCAAAACTTTGAGCCCCAGTTGAGTTTTGAGATTCAACTTTAGCTTAATAGCCAACCACCTAAGAAACCTTAAACCACAAGCACTTCCTGACCTCCAGAAACTATGAAATAATGTGTTTGTTTTTTAAAGCCACCAAGTTTTGGCAGTGATTTGTTACACAGCAATAGATAGTGAATATAATTGCCAATAACCTTACCTCCCTAAACCAGGCAATTCCTCTGATTAGTTAGCTCTTCAGAGGCTAGATTTTCAGGTACAAGTGTTTCTTTACACATTTAATATTGAATGGAATCATTTATTCTAAAAATTCATAATATAAAATGCATTTTGTTTGATTAAATTTGGAAGTTAGTAAAATGGAGGGAGTTTGCATTTTAGCATTTGAGATTATTACAAGCTATTTTGGAAGGCTATTATTTTTATATAATGAGCAGCTGGTTTTAAAACTGTATCTAGAATAGTTCAACTACATCTTCAAGTTGATCTTTTAAAAGTTTAAGAATATTAGGGAGCATACACATTTTGTTCACATTGTTTTTGTACAGATTGAATCAAAATTATACACATAAGTGTGCCCTTCACCCAGATAGTGTACACTATACCCAATAGTTGTGAATTTACCCATCCCCTTCTCCCCTTTCCCCACCAGCTTGATTTTCACTGAATTTACTCTCATATGTGAACTTGAGTGTTGATCAATTAGTTCTAATTTGGTATTGAGAACATGTGTTTTTTTCTCCATTCTTTGTGATGTTTCACTTAGAAGAATGGGTTCCAGCTCCCTCCAGGTGTCCAAAAAGATACTAAGTTGCAAAAAAAGATACTAAGTTGTCATTAAAAAAATGGCTGAGTGAATGTTGCTTTCTGTTCTGTCAAAGATCATATGAGGATATGAGTATGATTTCATCTCTGAGTTCTCTGTTCTGATCCAAATGCCTATGTTCCTCCCTGTTTCTGTGCTGGTTCCACTCTAAAACATTCTCTCCACACTGTAAGAAGTTTCTTTTCAAACTGAAAGGGTGGATACTTTCTTTGACACACATTGTTCTCCATGATTCCTCAGAGCTTCTCACAGAAGAATAAAGGAAGGAGGAGTGAAAAGAAGGAAGAAAGGGAAGGAAGAGGGGAGGGAGGAAAACTCTTTCTTATGAACTACAAAGTTCTGCCTACCTGGACCCTGCCTATTTAGAATATCCCATTGTCCAGGCTCACAGCCCTCCAGCCCCAAATGTCTTGTTGTAGTTTATTTTGTAGATAATTTCTTAGCATGCATACTTCCCCCTACGTGAAATCCCTTTTCCAGTGACACCCATTCTTTCTTTCAGGTTTAAATTAATTATTACTTCCTCTGTCAAGTTTTCATAATTGCCATGTGGTGTCAAATCCCCTTTGCTTATACTCAAAATAATGTGATCTCTTTTACAAAGCAGCCATCCTAGTTTGTGATAACCCAAACTTATCACTGAGCTGTTTTTAAAAAACATTTGCCTCTTTCCCTGTATGTATTGTAAACTTCTTAAAGGAAGTAAGTCTGTTTTGTTTCTGTTGCTCAAAATTATATCTCTGGCTTCTAGAATGTGTCTGGCACACAGTAGGCTTTCAAGAAATACTTGTGATGAAAAATTAATATGTATGAATAAAATTATGTTATGTTAATGATGAAAGTTAATACCATAATCTGCTGAGGACAGATTATCTATTATCTATTAGAGAAAGAGCCAGATCTACACCCTGAGACAACATTGTATAATAAATTAAAAATAATTCAATAAAAACTTTAACTTCAGAAATATGACTTTAAAAATGTTTCTCCATCAAGCAATCAGTGGTAATCATAAAATATGTATATTTATAAAATAACAGAACTTTATTGTTCTTTATTGGAAAACATATAAACACAGTCGAGAGAGCACGATTAGCCCTCCTACACACATCATCAGCATCAATGATCATCAATATTACACCAAAATCATCAGATACGAGAGTGAAGCCATCTCGGACCTTTCAGACAAACCCATCTGCCAGCTGAGTAACACTGGTGACCTTAGGCAACATCATGTGTGTCGGAAGAATTGCCAAACTGAGTCTTACTATATCATTGACATTGTGTAATACAATGCTTACTGGTTTAAACTGCAAAGTTTGGGGGGTAATTTGTAAGTAACAATAGCTATCAAGAGCCTAACAGTAAATATGCTTTTCATAGAACTGCCCTGAAACTCCTAATACTTCTCAAAAGTAGGTCATAATTCACCTAAAATTAACCAAGCCCAAGCATATTGTCATTTAGATCTGGCGTTGTTTTCCCATTTGGAAAAATTTCCAAAAACTTATTGTGCAGAGCATGGATATCTAGGTGAGTTAACCCCATCTTTTGACAATAATACTACTCATCTTCCCCTCTCTTTTCAAGTCCAATAGAGTTGTATTTGAAATATGTACAGATGAACAGAAGGTAAAGTGCCCATCCAGCTGAAGTTCAGAGGAAGACAGAAGAAAAGAAACAAAAGCTAGAAAGACATTGTCTAATGGCTTCTAGATGGCTTGGTGAAACCTTAGGACCTTACATGACTTTCTAGTCTCTCTAATTTCCAAAGTTTGATTTCACATTGTGAATAAGGTTTTCTAAATCTAAAATGAAAATGAATTATTTAAAAACTCAAATGGTTTAATTATTTTTTTCCATGAAGAGCTGAGCTCTCCTTGGTGGATACCAAAGGGTTAGTGGTTGAAAAACTAGTAGAGTTGGAAATTTTTCCTTGTGTTCTAAATAAAAAGTGACATTTCAAAGAGATTCTTTACTCTGTCTAAGTCTGTGTATTATATTCCACTGAGAAGTCACTCTGGTACACTTATGCATCCTCTGATGCTCATCCAAACAGAATTTTCATTTTAATATCTCTGTAAATATAAGCATGTGTCACAATTCCATTCCTAATTGTCCCTGGTGAGTTTATTTTTAATTTTTTTTTATTTTTGTCATAAGCATTAAAGACTTGTCTTGAGCAGTTGGGGCCCATTTCTTCCTCATTGGTGTAAGAGAACAGTCCCTATGACATTTCAGAGGGCAAACTAATTGCTTGGAGTCACAAATATCATCTATTGTACCTCTTTGTCTTATAGTACTCCTTCACAAGGTTCTCCTCTCTTCCTCAGGTTCTAGTTCTTGAATTTCCAATGACTTTTCCCCCTTTTGTTTCTTTACATATAAAACAACTTTATTTATAAATCTTGTGACCAAGCGTAGGGACTGTAGCCAAAGCACATTGTATCTGGTTCTCTTTCAAAAGACAACAACATATTTCTCTTTGGAGAGATCAAAGGGAAAGTGCAGTTGGCAAATTTCAAAGCATGATTATGGGTTAAACATTATCCTGTTCGCTCGAAGGCCAATTGTTGAAAGAATTCATTGGCTAAGAACGAGTCAGAGTTATGTTTTTCAGACTAGGTTTATTTTATTTCTTGATTTTATTTATGTGGACAGTTACAAAGTGCAATTCTTTTTTGTGGTTCACAAATAATAAATTTCAAATCTTTATGTCAATGAAAGAATGAAAACATTAAAATATGTAGTACATTTTTCAGGCACCAAATAGCTGGCATCTTGTTGATGTATCCCAGTTAGAAACCACAACTGAAGACTCCATGGTGGTTCCCAATGAACAGCGAGTGCTAACAGGTTTTTTCTCTGAACATCCCTCATGGGAGACAAATATAGGGCACTCCATAATTGTAGATTTCTGCTTGCCTTCTAACAAAAGCAGCTGGAAAGCACCAAGATAGCGCCTGCAGAAAGAGTAATCAGGGGTCTACTTTATATGATGTAAAAAAGAAATGAAACCTTCTAGTAAGCTTCCAAACAGGTCAACTACAAGGATCTTCGATAGGAAGACTTCTGACTTCCTTCCCCTTCAAGGTTTTGGTAATATTTTACCTTCTTTTCATTAGTCAGGGGCACATCTAGGAGAAAGGAAAGAGTGCCTTGAGTGTTAATTTAGCTGTTTTTGCCAAAAAAAAAAAAAAAAAAAGTAGAGAGTAAGAATGGGTAGACCAAGAATTGGTGTTTTATTGCAATTCCTTTATAATGGTTGGATAGCAAAGGGTTAGATAGCATTTAACTAATTTTGTATATGCAAAGGAACAATTAATATTTTGTTCAAGAAACAAAACATGCCTAGGCTTTGAAGCTGTGCCAGAACAACAAAAACAGACTAGAAAATCTATGTTTTCAATGCCAAATTTTAGAAGAGAGAAATCTCTATGGATGACAGAACATAAGAGATTTTTACATGGTGACTAATTCACTCAGAGGTGGAAAAAGAGTAGAAGAAATCAGAGACATCAATTGCATTTAACCTATGCTTACATCTTTGGAAGCACAATAGCCTGGAATTGAATCCTCTGTAAACCCCATGGCAGTTGGTATTACTTGAAATTATCTACTTCTAAGCTTCTCTTTATTTCTCTATTGGGAATTAAAGAAAACATTTTTCAGGATAACTGTGAATATTATATTATCGGAGTAGAACAAATTCTGAGCAACATTTTTTACATGACTAACTTTGAATAATTTTTATTAAAATGAAGTGTTTTACTGAGCTGGAACTGATGACACCTTAGTAACAATTTACAACTAAAATTAAAATGGAATTTTCCTTAAATGGTAACATTTCCCAAAACAGAATCTTTGTTAAGCTGAAATTGTCAAGTTACTAAAAAAAAAAAAAAAAAAAAAATGCAGTTGGCTTATACTAAAACATAAAACACAAAATTTTCAAGTATTTCTAGGTAATTGAGTTTCATCTGATTGTTTAGTGGAGCAATGCATCAACCATGGGGTACTCAGTTGAAACCATAGGTAAGCGGTATCTAACTCATGCCAGTGGCAGATGTTTGCAATCCAACTTAAATAACAGCAACTTTCTGAATTTCCTGTATTTGCTTTATTTGGGAAGAAAGCAATCCGAGACCTTATTAAATGTGTGAAGATTGTATGGAGTGATATAAAGGGCTAACAAAGTGCAATGTAGTAATGATGTTGTAATTTGAATACGTTATTGAGCAATTGTGCTTTGATCTTGTGTCTATTGGCTTAAAATTGCAGTGATATCGCAAACTTCTTATAGAACATATAAACTATCCTTCCATTGTTATCTTAAGGTAAGTGCTTTCCAATTGTCTGGCATGTTTCTTCTTGATTACTCTTAGTATCAAATTTATTATACTTTAGCTTTATAAGATTATTCAAAATAGAGTTCTTACATATTTGTGTGCCTATTTTGGAGCTCCTATGAATGATCAAAACTTAATACTGGAATTATCTGTGATAAAATAATAATAAAACAGGAAAAGAAAAATATGAAAGAAATAAGGAGCTTGATTTATATAGAAATAAGTTTATATTCAGTGTGCTAATTCACAACGGGAAGTGTGTAGTCACTACTAAAACAATTGTGGCTAGCTGATACATCAGGACATTTATTTTATTTACTATTTATTTACTTTTAATTAATTAATTAAAATATCTGGACCTTTAAACCTAGGAAACACTTTATGATGCTTTAGCCACCAACCAAAAGGAAATAATATATGAACATCAGTCAGTAATAGCACGCTCCACTCAGACATTCCTATCTAATTACAATCCTTATTAGCAAACTTCTTTTCCCCAAAGCCAGACCAGGATAAGAAACAGGGAAAGGGGAGGAGGATGACTAATGAACCATAAAAGTTCCTTTATGGTTTAGTTAAATAAAATCTAATCTTACAATAACAAAAATATTTCTAGATCTTCGGGGAAAAGTGTCACTGAAACACATGGCTGAGAGTGACAATACGTAGCATGCAGAATGGAGAGAGGCGATCACTGAAGTCAAAAAGAAGATGCGACTGAATTTTAAAATCTCATTAGGAAAAAGCAAGCAAATAACTAGAGAGAGTAGTTTATGAATTTTAAAACTGTCACCAAATAAACTATATTACTTCTAGAATTACCCTCCTATTAGTTTAGCACCAAGATGCTGGTCCACTGTAAAAGATTCCCCTGAAAGGAATGGAGATTTTTTAAATACCAGAAAAATAAATCAGTCTAAAGTAGATTTCTACACATAGAAGGGATCTACAGGTGACAAACTGAATAACCAAAGTTTGATTTTGGCCAAAAGGAAATACATAACTGTTTTTAACATTTTGAGTTAATATTTAAAATGAAATAGTGATTGGGTGAGCATGAAGCATACAAAATGTAGTTGTAATATAAAGAAAAATTTACTATAATGAGATGAGTATATATTTCATTGATTTCAAAACAAGTGGGGATGTTAATGATATAAAGATGTTCTTTTATAGTATACTTACATAGGTCTAAATAATGTAGACATAAATGTATCTACTTCTGTATATGTGAGGATAGATATTGGGAAAGCAAACCAATTTCAGAAAATGCAGAAAATCAAGTCAAGAAATGATCGTCCTTACTGGTCATGTACGATAAACAGGTGAGCTACTGTGCTGATTATTTATATTATTTACACATTTTTCATTGTATTAATGATACGTCAAATGTTTTATTCTTAACTACTTATGGGTGAATAACTGTAAGAAAATTATCGCTTTGCAACATACAAATTCAGAGTTAGTCCTGGTGGTGATGACACCCAAGTAAGGATTGTCCATATTGGTGGGAGAGATAGTCACACCTTTGCGTTCTCATGGTTAAGTATGCACTAACCTTGTTTCATGAAAAAAATTATTAGACATTGTCTATAAAATTATTTTTAAGCTATAAGATACACATATATGTAGATGTGTGTGTATATATAGCATAAATAAATTTTATATTTAGGGAAAAAATAATATTTGAGTGGGAAAAGGCTTCAACCATATATAGCAAGATGGTGAATTAGCTGGATTAAGGAGAAGGTGACTGCATAGGCTCTAACTAATCCACTATCTTCAAAGATGAAATTCCTGAATTAACATTTTTATTATAGTTAGATGCTAATGAGGGAAATAATGAGTGGCAGTTAACCACACTTGTGCAACTGTTGATACATAAGGGAGTGATAAACAGAGGTAGTATGAAAACAAC
The DNA here is from genome assembly GCA_963574355.1 of Loris lydekkerianus. Taxonomy (NCBI): domain Eukaryota; kingdom Metazoa; phylum Chordata; class Mammalia; order Primates; family Lorisidae; genus Loris; species Loris lydekkerianus. The sequence continues at coordinate 11,201 of CAUYPK010057250.1, read as the reverse complement.
CACTGTGGGGTGGAGATGGAGAGAGGAAGGAGAGTCCTCTGGATATCTGGGCCATATGTCAGTGGAATAGATTCTGAGCTCAGTGAGCCTCAGAAGGACTTTAGACTCTTGGTGAGTCATGGAAACAAGAGAAAGCAGCTGTTGCTTCAACTTCCCCACTAACATGGAGAGATAGCTGACTATATGAGGTCTGACTGGAAAGCTATGCTTTTGGTTGAACTGATGAGGTCACAGTAGCTTTGGATTTTGTAAGGATGCAGTGCTTGGAAAAGATACTATGTGGAGGAGGGTCAAGATGAGGGGTCATTTATGAAACATTAACCTCAATAACATCTTAGCTTCTCAATTAATGTTAATATCCTTTCTTTTATGTACACATAAACTATGTATAGTTCTAAGGGATAAAACTACTATATATATGTAGAGATAGAACTATATATAGTTCTAAGGGATAGAACACACACACACACACATATATATATATATATACATATATATATAGTTCTATGCAATCACCTAATCTTATAATCCCTAAATTTGCATATCTAAAATGATTCTAACACTGTGTTTATTTATAATGCCTTTTCCAAGAATCAAATATGTGGCAATTTTTGAGGCACCTGATTTATAATTAGAAGTCACAAGTGAAAGTGCTTTGTGTGTCTCCCAGGAACAATTCACTTTAAAGTGCAGGCAAAAAAGGAAAAATAATGACCTAAACGGAAAAATACCATTTAAGCTTAGCTCCATTACATTACTTAAAGTTCCTCTAAGAATAATAGACACCAAAATAGTACAAACTACGTAGACATTAAGGGATCATACAATATTCATGACCTTGGCTAAAATAATGCATAATGGAAGCATTCAGCACTTTTTACACCAGTGCGCTTTCGGTTTGGCTGATGGCTTTCAAGCCATTGTTTATGCAAGTGTACCGCTAAGGAGATAATGCATATTATTAAACCATTATCTGTGTATCTGCATAAGCTACCCACTTTCGAAAAGTCTAGCAGCATTGGGCTTAGACATTTCAATTAAATTAAACATTCGGGGTCCCAAACTATACAGTAATTATTTGAAATATGAAAAACCAAAGTTTATTTTATTTTAAATTGCCTTTTTATTAAAAAAAGAAGCAGCAGCAGCCAGCTGGGGAAATTTCTATGTTATTAACAATCTTTGGGTTACTGGCTATCTAACAAGCAAGATACACCTGTATTCAGGTGTAATGTAATTTGATATTAAACACACGGAAAAAGGCTTCCAAATAATTTGATCCTTCTCCTTCTAATATATATAGAAAAGAATGTAACCAAGAACAGAAGACACAAGCACATTGCTATCTTGTACAAATCTTGTCCTTACAGACAGTAAATAAGGGTACTATTTCCTCCTCAAAATTATAAAACTGTAGCATGAATTGCCATAGTGCCTATATGTCAGTTACAGAGCAAACCTATTCGGCAACTGCTGAAATCTTGAAACTTTCAGCAATGTTTTAAATAGGTTCTAAAATATCAAATACATCTGGGTCTAGGTCCTACTTCTCAATGGGGGATTTATAGGAAGGAATATGATCTGGTTTTTATTTTTCTAAACCTTAGGTAGCCCACATTTTCTCTGGGCATTGTGTAATAAAAAGGAAGCAGGGAAAGGAATTGAGATAAAGAGAGTGAGCTTCTTGGCCAAACTGGCATGTAAGTGAGACTACAGAAATGGCGGCGTTGGTGATACTGACACCCGACTAGGCTTAGGAAAGAGCAGCTGGCATCGAAGGTGAGACAGTTGAGGTCAGGCATCTCAGGATCTTATCTATGACTCGGCCTTGTCTATATGTTGGTTTGATCCAGTATATCTGATCAGGGTTAGGCTCGCTCCTTTTTAAAATATAGTTAATTCTGTCCAGGGCCAGGAAATAAAGATATTGAAAAATGTATAGAATATAATATACAGTGATAACGTAAACTGAGGGAGAGTTTTATGATAAGTTTATGTAAAAAAAGTACATGAAGTCCGGTAGGGATACTGAATGGAGGAATGAAATGTCAGTAGAAATTAACAGAGTGACATGTTAGGTTTAGTTGGCAGTCTAGTGTCAGGATTGGTTTGACCACAGTGAACGATAGAAGTACTGGCAATGTTTTGCCCTCCACTCACAATTTATGTAGAAATAAAGTCACATAAATAACTTTTCAAAGGAAAGAGCAAAAATGTGGTACGTGTGTTTAAAAGAAGTGCCAAATCCTTTGACAAGATTGTACCATTTAATCCTAAATTCTTCCTTCTCTCATTACAAATTTATATCAGGTCCTAGACTTCCACACGGGCTAAGTTTGTATTTGTTTAAAAAGCCTCAAAATCCCAACCCCTAATATGGCATATGATTATTTGCATAAAATGGAAGAAAACAATACTGAATAAAGTGATCCTTCAGAGGATTAGTGAGAAGTACTGTCTAGCTGATAATACCAAAAAATACTAGTTCAAAAACTTCTGGCTGAATTAAATTAAATTATGGCAATGTGTTGAATTATGGCAATGTAATTATACTTACGAGTAATCTCATTCATCCTCGTAAGTGACTCCTTTCTGCACATTGGCCTTTATATTTATTACTTAGCAAAACTGTACATCATAAAGTGGTGTGGACTTCCAGAGTTTATTCTGAAGGGTCCAAACCTCAATCATTAAATCAATAAAGGTTGTGGCCAATATGAAGTGTCACATTTCAGAGACATTTTGTAAAAGTACATTTTGCATCTCATAAGTCAGTCAATTTCTGTTAATACTACATAGAAAAAACTGCATGAAAAAATTACTAATATAGAAACAAAACAATGTCACCTAATTTTATTAAATTGTGTAAATAAACATGCTGATGGATACCTCATTTCCCTTTCAGGAAGTAATTTTTTTCATGCAGTTTTTGTACGCTCAGAGACAGGGAAGAATCTTAAGGTTATCTAATACTTTGGCACTTAGCAGGCTTATACCATCTATCCCAGATAGTTAGCTATAATGTCATAAACTATGACACTTAAAAGTAGTCCTGGACCCCTGCCCCTTTTCCCTATCTAAACATTGAATCATAGCTGCAACATTCCAAACAGTTTTTTTGTGTTTTTTTTTTTAATCTATCTGAACATATCCAGTTTGCTTTTGAGGAAAGTGTTCAGTCCTGGGAGTCAGTAGTCTAAGAGTCAAGTCTTCAGTCTTCTGACTTTTTTTCCTCTTCTGAAAAAGAGAGTGTCAGGGTGATCACTGCTAAGACCTCATTGCTCTGATTTTATGAATATCTCTCTCCCTGACAGCCAGGAAATCCATTCAAATCTTGTGCTGTTCTTGCTGTTGGAAAGTTCTTCCTTGGGCACCGCAGAAACGTCTCTGTAATTTCAGCATCTTTTGTAGTCTTTAGAGTCTCAGTTGGAATCTGAATCCTTACACTACTTAGAAACAAGTTCTAAATTCTAATAGTCTTTAAGAGCCATGGCATTCTTATTTATGTGTAACTTAATATTCTTTTGATGAAACTGAAGTTAATCTTTGGCTCTCTTCTTAAAGAAGCTAAAACAAAAGGGGCCGTCAAATGCACTCTCTGTTGGATTGCCCAAACTATTATGTATAATGCAGTAAACTCCCATCAGTAGGCATGGAGATCACCTGGAATGTCCAGATGGTTCCCCAGAATGGGGGTTTTCAAAGGACCATTGCTAGACATATGTGTCTGGTTAGAATGTTTAACCTTCATGGTCTTTAATCATGTAGCATTATGTGAAATGCCGCCAGCTGAATGGCTTGATGAAGTGTTTTGAGGCGTAGAGTTTCCAATCTCCTGACCACCACCAGAGGCCCTGCAGCCTATTGGTCTCTGAGAAGAGGGCAGATGGGAGTCGGCCTTCACATTTTGTTGCTTGCATATCAGAAGTGCTGTGATCAAACAGAGATAGAGATATCAACTGATGGGATGGACGAGGAGTACCCCAAGACAGAGAAATAGCTGATGTGTGGTCATTCTGCTCCAAGTCTCCCCTTATAATTGATAATCTTGAAAATTTTAATTTTAGGGGGTCAAAACTTATACCAATATTATATGTCATGGAAGTTCATTGCTTGACACATGGTACATGCTGATGAAAACAATGAGGGTGAAAAGCCTTGTTCATTTTAAAGGCAACCGAATGATACAGGAAGCAAAGTCGCAATTAGGAGACTTTTAAATCAGCCTGTTCTAAGATCGAATGGTCTTTATCACTGTCAGCTGGACCAAGTGTTGGGCCTTTTCTGAACTTCTGTATTCTCATCCATAAAGCTGTAATAATTTCAGAGTTGCGGTCAGAATTAGATAAGCCATGTAAAAGGTTTATCACGATGCCAGAAACTTAGTAAACACACAGTAAACTATTAATTATTTATAGGAATTATAATAATCATAACACACTTATGAGGAATGTTGGTAATGCTTTAGCAGCAGAACTTGGCCAAAAACCCTCCTGTGTGTGTAACTGACTTGACCTGTGTGTGGTGATGATTTGGGCCATTTCAGTATTTCTCTGTCTGACATGAAGTTTTTCTAGCTCAGATTTTTTTTTTTTTTTTTTTAAATATTAGTTACCAGACCATCACCTACCAGTGATACTTCTGAGGAGTACTAAGGCTTGATGGAAACGTTTCTTGCTCGCTTGGTAGAGTCCAGGTTCTGTCCAAATCAAAGCATATGAGCCCTCTCTTGCATTTATTTGGGGTCAGCATCTTTGCTGTTGTTTCTAAAACTCTGGGAAGGGAGCAATGCACAGAGCTGTGCTAGCCAATTTGGCAGCATGCTTTTTCATCCCACTTGGCTGTGCACAATATTCTGTCTGAATTTGGAAGATCTGTCTGCTTTTTTCTTTTGTAGAGAGACTATGAGAAATGAGGCAATGGATTTGCCTTATACAACAGCCTGGAAAAATAGGCCATGGCCTAACAAATAATGAGTTCCATGGCCTCTTTCCAGGGAGTTCCTGGCTGGAGACTGCAGGACAGGTTGAGACGCCTTCTGATAGATTTTGCACTAATTGTCTTTTCTAAAAGAAGTTCTGTTTAAAACAAAAGGCAGGGGGTGGGTGGGTAGGATGAGGCATGGATTCTTATATGGCATGAGAGCCTTTCAAGAAGAATCAATTTTATGCAGATTTCAAGGTTGCAGGTCAAATCGTGCATCCTAAATCATAACAGGAAGCCAGATGATTCTCATATCTGGCAGTGGAGGGTGAGAAGGTTTGACCAGGCCCCACGTGCTCCTTATTTGAAACTGCCCTCCACTTTTCCCTTGTTGTAGACCTGCAAATGACTGCATGCTGCTCAGCTTCCCTGTGTTTCTCTACCACATATCCAAAACCCTTTGTCCAAACAGGGTCTGCTGACCCAGGTCACTCAGGCCAGTTGGCTCTTTGTCGTTTCCTTTTGCAATCAGGTTGGAAGACTCAGGAACTGTAACTGGTTATTTCTCACCCTGTACTCTGCCCACCTCCATCCACACACTGCCATCATAATTGCCTTTCCTGATGATGGCTGAGTGATGTCCTCCTATCGGGCACTCTTTGTTATTTTGGTTTAGAATTCAAAGAATGGGAGAGGATGGAATATCATCAGTCTTGAAAAGCAGCTTATCTGATGACTCAGCGTCTGCATCTAAATTACTGTTCTGAAAAAGATGTCGTCCCCTCACTCCCTGGCTCTCACATGAGAGTTTCCACATTCCCCAGCCATTGTGCACTTAACCCCTTGACTGCTTGCATGGATCGTGATGGCCGTGGACCGAGCCTCCATTCCTTCATCTCAGAACAATGTCCCCCAGAGCTGCTTTAGAGAGCTGTCCTCAGATAAGAGCAGTAAGGATTCCAACGGCGTCACTTCCCTTTCTGTATTCTGTGACATTCTCATCTCAGCCGATGGTGTCTGGCAGCCATACAATGAGGCCCTGCGTGTGTCAGAGAGATGGATGATATGTGCAGTGTCTGCATCTCGACGCTGACTCTATGAGCTTCTGCTGAACCTGACCTCCGGGATGTTAGATTCTGTGCCATGAATTAGAAAAACAACCCACCTCCCTTGAGAAATGTCGTATTTTCTCCCAGTACAAAATACTTTAATAGAAATAATAACATGCATTAGGTATTTGATGGATAGCACATTGTACTTTCATCCTCAATATTCCCGACTACACGACTCTTTGTTTTTGCCATGTTACTCTGTTATTACTTTTTCAAAGCTAAAACAAAGAGGTTTCTGGTACAGGCAGTAGGCTTTACACTCTTTCACACATCTTTGCTTTCTTCAACTGAACTGGGAAAAATAAATTACAAATGATATTAATGAATCCCTATTTTTTATCAGGGAAAGTGGCTAGTTAATTTGGGGAAAGTCTGCTCTGGTCTAAATTGACTGGTTTTTGTTTCAGCATGGAATCAGCTCTGAACTGTGCAGAGATATGCTGCAGTGGGGTCATTGGTAATGGATTATTAGGAAGGATCTCAGTGCACGGAGGCTACTCAGGCAATCTGAGGGAAGCAGTGATGTGGGAGGTACAGCAAAGGACTAATAACCATGACTACATCACCATCTGTGTTTTGGAACTGGGGCACAGGACCCCGTGTGCTCAGGACTCCACACTGACGTGGGCAGTTGAATCTTCTGTGATTGACTTCTTGAGAGTTTTCATAATTTGTGAGCCAGAGGACTTGAATAATCATTTTATATTGAGCCTAGAAAATTATGTAGCTGGTCCTGGTACCAAGCTTTGTTCATAACAATAAGGTTTGTAAATGATAACAGTGTTCTAGAATGGCAGCTTCCTTCTCAGTTTTGATTGAGGTACAACAGGGTAGATGTCAGGAGAGATGTCAGGATGCCAGAGTGAGCGTGAGGGAGGCAGCCTGCCCACCCCATAGGAGGGGTTACAGGAAGTGGCAGTGGGAACCTGCTCCATATATCTGGGGTCCCTTGGCCAGATCAAGGATCTAGCAAAGGGATTTCAGAGTAAAGATTTGTGAAGATTTCTCCTGATACTCCCCTGTTTCTTTTGTATGAAAGGTAAGGACTTCTGGGGGACACAAATGACAGATATATGACTCATGCTTTAGAAAGCCACACTGGACTGTGGCTTACATCCTGCTCATACTTGGAACATACAAAAGCTTCAAGGAGGGGTGAAATAGGGGAATCAAAAGGAGGTGATCTGCTTTGGGAACCAACTGTGATGCATGAGAGCTGGCTATGGACCATCTGGAAGAGATCCCTGGGATAGAATTTCTTTGGGTCATCCAAGGTCTATTTTGGGATTGTTGGGGCCATGAAGAGACCCTGGGGATATTCAGTTTGTGGGTATGAGTTGAAGCAAGAATCTTGAGACACTGAAATGAAGATGGATCTGCTGGTATAAAGAGAACTGGAAAGCCAACTGTCCAAAGAGAACATTTGAAAGATCTCCCTAAAGTAACAGTCTTAGCCAATTTGGGCTCCTGGAACAAACTAGTATAGACCGAGTGGCTTAAACAAAAAGCATTTATTTCTCACAGTTCTTCTGGGTGTAAGTCCAAGGTCAGGGTGACAGCATTGTCAGGTTGCTGGTGGGACCTGCTCCCTGCTGTTCAGACAGCCGCCTTTATACTGCATCCTCAGCTGGCGGAGAGAGAACGCTGTGCTACTCATTCCTTTATAAGGATCCTAACACCCTTCTGGGAGCTCTATCCTCATGACCTCATCTAAACCTAACTACCTCCCCAAATTTTACCTTCAAATACTGTCACGCTGGGAATTGGGTTTCAACCTAGAATTTGGGGGATATGCAAATGTTCATTCTATAGCAGCAACCGCGAGGTCATCTGTGATCATCTGTGTGGCTCTTCCAACAAAAGCGGCAGCATAAACTATATGCTAAACCCAGAAAACATAAAGCCATCCAAGCACTTCCTCTCCTTGCTCTCTGTGACTTTGATCCCAAAGAGTATATGAGGACAGGGAGAGATGGTGAGCAAGGAGGGAGAAGGGGAGAGCCATTGTAAGTTCCAGCCTGAAACAGGTACCAGCTGGTTGAGGGGTTATGTTACAAGTTTAGTCAGATTTGGGGCTTTTGCTATTATTTCAATTCTGGTTACTTAATTGAGCATGTTTTCAATTTAAAGTAATAATTGGGTTTTCTTTTTACCTAATAATGGGAGGAAAAGCCAGGGAAACTGTCTGAGTCTTCCTTTTAGGGATAGGAGATGTTTATATCTTCTCCCACTGTCCCATCAAATTTCATTCAGTGATCCCAATGTGCACTCATCATACTTACTGACATTTTGGTCACATCTTTATTACTTATTCAATCTTTCCAGTGTTTTACAGAAAGTTCTATCCACATTTTGAACATGAGAAAAAGAAGAAACATAGGGGTTAAGAGACCTTTACAAATTAATAAATGATAGGGCTAGAGTTTGAAGCCAGGTTCGTATGTTTTTTAAGACTTGTCTTTTAAGGAGACTGATTTGCTCTCCTTAATTAGAAAAATACCATTGCTTAAGTATTTAGTATAGGCGAGGAATAATACTAATGACCTCACTTATATAATATTGTTTATTCCTACATAAACCATGAGTAGATTCTATTCCTAACATCTATAAGGGGAAAATGAGACTTACAGGATTTCAGTAACTTGTCTGAAATTCCATGGGTTGTTACTTTCTGCCTAACCCTCAAACTTGTGCAATTTCTTAAGAGAGAGAGAGAGATAGTAAGAAAAGAGAGAGAGAGAGAGAGAGATTCTTATCAGTTTTCTTCTCAAATAGCTCACATCTTTGCTAATACAAAATACATATGGTGGTCCTCTTAATTATGTAGCCTGTATCCAGCACCTAAACAACATAATTATTAGCTAGACATGTTCCCACCAAAATGTTATTATGAATCTGAGCAGAGAAAACTAATAGTCTCGCTAAGCTTAGCCAATAAGGAAGTGACCAAGTATGTGTAACTCACTCTGCAGAAAATGCTATTGGCTTTTGTTTCCAGGAAAATTCAGAGAAGCCTTCATGGAAAAGGTGAGTCATTAATAATAGCTTTATTTAAATAGTTCGAAAGAAAAATGAGAGCACCCCATTTGGGGTGGCAGCAAAAGCAAAACCAGAGCATTGAGAATAAATATTATGTAACTGATCGAGGGAGAAGGCAGAGAGTCACCCTTTCAGTTAGAGCATTGTTTGTTCTTAAATAGTGGGGCATGTTGTGGCTATGACATTTATGCAGAGACTTGAAGTTAGGTTGATTGTTTGTGAACAGGATGTGGTAGAAAAGGAAAGTTCATTGCAGGTTCTTCATCAGGTGATTAAGCACTGAAAGTTGACTTTTAGAAATACTTGTCTGGGAGTGATATGCTGGTTAGATTGTAGTGAAAAAAGTGAATAGGGCCAGTGAGTAACTATTCCGGTTGTCCTGGCATGAAATATTACCTCATTGTGGAGTGGACTCTTAGAGTCTCTTAGCTTTCTTTGCTGAATGAAAGTGAAAAGATGGAGACAGGAGTAGAGATATCTGAACTGTACATGCACACCTACACAGAGGGTGCCAAAAAATGTATACACATTTAAAGAGATGTTATTTATGTATTATTTTTTGAAGTTGAATCGCAGGTACTGTTACTGGTCAACTGTACCTAGACATGCTATACACAGCCCTTTCACCTGCAACTCATACACTTTTTGAGATTGTTTGATTTTACTTGCAACAAGCTTTCTCAAAATGTGCATACATTTTTTTTTTGTCACCCCCTGTAAATACACATACATCTGTAACTTTCTACCTGTTTGCAAAAATCTGCAAACTTTTCAGAGAACTGCTGTAGCCCTGAAACACTGTGAAGAGGTTTATCTTTGTATTCATTTTTTTTTTTTTAATTGAGACAGAGTCTTACTTTATCCCCCTCAGTAGAGTGCCATAGTGTCATAGCTCACAGCAACTTCAAACTCTTTCGCTCAAGTGATTCTCTTGCCTCAGCCTTCCTAGTAGCTGGGACTACAGGTGCCTGCCACAATGCATAGCTATTTTTTATTATTTATTTATTTATTTATTGTTTAGCGGCCCAGGCCAGTTTCCAGCCCTGGAACATGTGGCCGGCACCCTAACCACTGAGTTATGAGCACTCAGCCTATCATTGTATTTTCAATAATGCATATAAAGTTCATAGTTCCATTGGCCAAAATAAGAGCAAAGCACATGGAAAATTTCTAATATGTCTAATTGTGTGGAGAAAAAAAAAATCATCATACTGGGAAGCATAATGTGGTGGTGGGAATAGCAGTGCCTTAAGACTCAGAATAATGTGTTTTCATTTGGAGCATGATATTACTATCTAAAGAAATCTTTGTCTTTTCTTATTTCTCAACATTGTAAAATTGGGACACAGTTCCTAGTTTGTTACCTGCTGCACTTGTAGACATCGCAATATTCAAAGAAAATCCTATGAATATTCTGAACACTTGTAAGTAGATGACTTGTGTTTTAAATTCCCTAACATTCTCCCTGGATTTGGAATCGCGAATTAACACTTATCATCAAAGGCTTTGTTGGAAAATGCCAGAAGGCCACTGAATAGGATAACTGTGGGGCAGGTAGGGGATTCTTAATTTGCTCATACTTTCTCTTCCAGAATCTTCATAATAAGGTCTGATGTACTCTGAAGGGGAGGAGAGGAGCAGAGGAGGGAAGGGGAGTGTGTCGCTGATGTATGTTTTCCAAATCTCTCACTGGCAATGTCCATACCGTGGTTTCTATTTGAAGTGTCAACAATGGAAAGAATTTAACTTAGAATGGCTGCCAGGGAGCCTCTAAAGCTCGAATCTCCCTTTCCTTTCACATCCACTTCTCTGGTGTGTCTCTGACATAAAACAGAATCCACTCCGAAGGGGCGAAGTAAGGTTACCTAGGATCCCAGACAAATTTCTTTTAAGTTTGGCTTATTCCTTTGAATGAATTCTTAAATACTGACCTTTCTGTTGAGGCATTTTCTGGAACAGTAGGATGTCTTATTGAAGCACGCCTGTTGAGAGTCTTTGAATGCCTTTTTTTTTTTTTTTTTTTTTTTTACCACCTGCAAAAATAAATTAAAAATTTTTATTAAAAAAAAAAAAAATGAAATTTTTTTTAAAATTAAATGGAAAATTTAATTACAATTATAATTAATT
>CAUYPK010057249.1:0-46485 GCA_963574355.1 Loris lydekkerianus | reverse complement strand
ACCACCCAGAGGTCCACAGCTAGACCCAGGAGACCCAGTGTGCAGGAACCACCCAGAGGTCCACAGCTAGACCCAGGAGACCCAGTGTACAGGAACAGCCCAGAGGTCCACAGGCTAGACCCAGGAGACCCAGTGTACAGGAACAGCCCAGAGGTCCACAGGCTAGACCAAGAAGACACAGTGTGCAGGAACCACCCAGAGGTCCACAGCTAGACTTAGGAGACCCAGTGTGCAGGAACCGCCCAGAGGTCCACAGCTAGACTCAGGAGACCTAGTGTACAGGAACAGCCCAGAGGTCCACAGGCAAGACCCAGGAGACCCAGTGTACAGGAACAGCCCAGAGGTCCACAGGCTAGACCAAGGAGACCCAGTGTGCAGAACCACCCAGAGGTCCACAGCTAGACTTAGGAGACCCAGTGTGCAGGAACCGCCCAGAGGTCCACAGCTAGACTCAGGAGACCCAGTGTACAGGAACAGCCCAGAGGTCCACAGGCTAGACTCAGGAGACCCAGTGTGCAGGATAAGCCCAGAGGTCAACAGGCTAGACTCAGGAGACCCAGTGTGCAGGAACAGCCCAGAGGTCCACAGGCAAGACCAAGGAGACCCAGTGTGCAGGAAACACCCAGAAGTCCACAGCTAGACCCAGGAGACCCAGTGTACAGGAATAGCTCAGAGGTCCATAGGCTAGACCAAGGGGACCCAGTGTACAGGAACAGCCCAGAGGTCCACAGGCTAGACCAAGGAGACCCAGTGTGCAGGAACCACCCAGAGGTCCACAGCTAGACCCAGGAGACTCAGTGTACAGGCATAGCCCAGAGGTCCACAGGCTAGACCAACGAGACCCAGTGTGCAGGAACCACCCAGAGGTCCACAGCTAGACCAAGAAGACCCTGTGTGCAGGACCAGCCCAAAAGTCCACAGGCTAGACTCAAGAGACCCAGTGTGCAGGACCAGCCTGGAGGTCCACAGCTAGACTCAGGAGACCCCGTGTGCAGGACCAGTCCAGAGGTCCACAGCTAGACCCAGGAGACCCAGTGTGCAGGACCAGCCTGGAGGTCCACAGCTAGACTCAGGAGACCCAGTGTGAGGAACAGCCTGAAGGTTCATAGGCTAGATTCAGAAGACCCAGTGTGCAGGACCAGTCTGGAGGTCCACAGGCTAGACCCAGGAAGAGCCAATGTTTTTGTTGAAACCAAAAGCAGAAAATCAAGGCAATGTCCTGGTTGAAAGGCTGCCAGGCAGGAAGAATTCTGGGGAGGCTTAGTGTTTTTGTTTTATGTAGGCTTTAGGAAAGAAAATCTGCTTTTCTCAGTCTATTAATTCAAATGCTAATCTCATCCAAAACAGCTTCATAATATTCCATGGTGTACATATACCACACTTTATTAATCTATTCGTGGATCGATGGGTACTTGGGCTTTTTTCTTGATTTAGCAATTATGAATTGGGCTGCAATAAACATTCTGGTACAAATATCTTTGTTATGATGTTGATTTTTGGTCTTCTGTGTATATGCCTAGTAGAGGAATTATAGGACTGAATGGCAGATCTATTTTTAAATCTCTAAGTATTATGCAGCCTTAAAGAAAGATGGAGACTTTACCTCTTTCATGTTTACATGGATGGAGCTGGAACATATTCTTCTTAGTAAAGTATCTCAAGAATGGAAGAAAAAATATCCAATGTACTCATCCCTACTATGAAACTAATTTATGAAAGCTATAACCCACTTATAACCTAAGAATAGGGGGAAGGGAGGGAGGGAGGGGAGGGAGGGGAAAGGATGGGTAGAGGGAGGGTGATTGGTGGGTCTACACCTACTGTTTGTCTCACAAGGGTACATGTGAAACTTAGTAAATGTAGAATATAAATGTCTTAACACAATAATAAGAAAATGCCAGGAAGGGTATATTAACCAGTGTGATGGAAATATGTCAAATGGTCTATAAAACCAGTGTATGGTGCCCCATGATTGCATTAATGTACACAGCTATGATTTAATAATAAAATTTTTAAAAAAAAGAAAAAAATTCCTTTCTAAAGAGACTGATCCAGTTTCCGTAGTCATCCACAATGTATGTGAAAATAGCAATATTTTCTACTGTCAGACTTTAGTTTTTGGCAATCTATAGTGAAAAATGGGATTTCATTGTTATTTTATTTTCCTATTATCCAGTGAAAAGGAATCTCTATGGTATAATTATTGGCTATCTGGGTTTCCTTCTGTTTGATTACCTATTTTCTTAGGATTGTTTTCTTCTTCTTCTTTTTTTTTTTTTAGTTTTTGGCCGGGGCTGGGTTTGAACCCACGACCTCCAGCATACGGGGCCAGCGCCCTACTCCGTTGAGCCACAGGCAGTACCTAGGATTGTTTTCTTCTTAATGATTTGTAGGCATTCCTTTTTTTTTCTTTTGAGATGGGGCGTGGGGTGTCTTGCTTTGTTGCCCAGGCTTGTCTTGAACTCCTGTGCTCAAGAGATCCTCCTGCCTTAGCCTCTTAATTAGCTAGGAATATAGGGGTATACCACCACAGTAGGCTGTTTTGTGTCTTTAAAAAATCTTTCTAAGCTAAGGTCCTAAATTTTCTTTTAAGAATTTTACCATGGAAAATTCTGTATGGAATATTATTTAGCCATAAAAAGATGAAGATTTTGCATCTTTTGTATTTACCTGGCTGATTGGGACAACATTCTTTTGAGTATTTCAAGAATGGAAAAGCAAGCATCCCAGGTACTCAGCACCAATCTGAAAATAATAGATCAACAACTACAGGCCCACAAATGTACTGAATATTTTTCTGAGGAGAAAGTGTCCCTGATAAAGAGAAGTGAGGGCACCTCGTCACAAGCAGAAGTGACACAAACATTGCAAAAATTTGTTGAATTGGGTGTCAAAATCATTGGCTGATTATGAGAAGCATAGCAGACCAAGTAAACATCAACAAGAGAAACAGGAAAATCTTAACTGAAAATCTTGGCCAACAATTCATGGCTCTTGCATCACAACAATGTACCACAAAATGCACTGTGAGAGTTTTTAGCCAGTAAACAAATAACTGTATTGGAACCCCCTCCCTACTCACATGAGTGACTTTTTCTTTACCCAAAGATAAAGGACATTTTGATGACATTCAGCATATCAAGCGTAATACAACAGCTTTGATGACCATTCCAGAAAGAGTTCCAAAATTGCTCTGACAGGTAGACTAGGTGCTGGCAACAGTGGGTAGCTTCGCAAGGGGAGTACTTCAAAGGTGACTGTAGTGATATTCAGCAATGAGGTATGTAGCTCTTTTTCTAGGATGAGTTCTTGAACTTAATTGTCAACACACGCACACACTAGATTGCAAGTCAATTTGATAAAAAAATCTGATAGAAAAAGTGGCAAAGAATATCAAGTTTTCAGAAGAGAAAATATAAATGGCTCGGCTCGGTGCCTGTAGCTCAAGTGGCTAGGGTGCCAGCCACATACACTGGAGCTGGTGGGTTCGAATCCAGCCCAAGCCTGTTGCATGAATCAGTGGCGCAGAAGAAAAAATCTGCACTGAAATGTCTGAAAGGGGGGAGGCTGTTGCTCACTCTGGCATACAGCGACCTCAGTTTATTTCTTAAATACTCTTAACAACACTAAGTTCTGCACCTACGCATTCTAATAAGACTAATTGGCAGCCAATGGTTTATATGCTAAGAGTACATAGAAACCATGCAGAGCAACCACAAAAAGTTATTCAGCCGTTTGTCTGAGAAAATAGGTGCAACATGTAACTGAAATGCGCATTAACTTATCTTGTTTTCCACTTCCAAGGTCCCTTCCAGGACATTCCACAGACAGCCAGACTCTGCAGAGTCTGCCTCCCATTTGACTAGTTTGCTAATCAGCTTGGAGGGTCTTAAAGGAACATCTCTTCATATGGACTCTAAGAAAGCTTCTTTAAACATAAGTCAATGGCACTTAAAGTTACATTGAGGCTATACAGGCCCACCAAAACGATGACAACTATAATAAAAAAATAGCCAGGTGTTGTGGTGGGCGCCTGTAGTCCCAGCTACTTGAGAGGCTGAGGCAAGAGGATCGCTTAAGCCCAAGAGTTTGAGGTTGCTGTGAGCTGTGACACCACAGCACTCTACCCAGGGTGACAGTTAAGACTCTGTCTCATATATATACATTATATATATGTACTTTACATATATAGAGAGCTCTTAAATACATGAAAAGATTAACCTCTCACCATGATTGTATTAATGTGCACAGCTATGATTTAATTTAAAAAAAAAGATTAACCTCTCACATAAGAGGTATGCAGATGAAAGTATGCTTAGATATCACTGGCAAAGATATAAAAGACTGATGACACAGTAACTTGGCAAGAGCATGGGGAAAGTGGCATCCTCATATTAATACATTGCCAATGAACATAAACTGATGCAGCTTCTACAAACACTCTGGCAACATCTATCAAAATTGTAACTTTCACGTAGTCTTCAATGTAGAAATTGTCCTTCTAGAAATTAAACTTTATAACGTGCAATCCTAGTACATATGTAGAATGAAATACAGTAGAACCTCTGTAAGTTGAACCCTCAAGGGCCTGTAACAAACTGGTCAACATACAGAGGTGTTCAACATAAGGAGCTAGGCCTATTGTCCTGATACCTACATGTGGTGCATGTCTGGTCCATGAAAGTTAGGTCAGCTTAAGGAGGTGGTCAATTGTGGAGGTTCTGCTGTGGTGATTTCATTGATATTGATGACAGCATTATTTGTACCGGCAGAAACTGGAAAGAAATGTCCCCTAGGAAGGATCTTGTTAAATTATGGTCCATCTATATAAAGCATACTATAATGGACAGAATCTAAGATGCCCCCCAGTAATCTCTGCCTCCTGGTGCTCATGCCCAGTAGAATATGGCAAAAGTGACAGGATGTCACTTCTGATTACATTAAATAAGATCATACCAATCAATCTTGCCTGCATGATTTGGGCCCTGTGTACTCCTTCAGCTTCAACTTGTACCACTTCTCCTGCTTCATAGGATACTCTAGTAACTAGAATATAAGTTCCTTATGGGCAGGAATTATCTTTTTCTTGTCCATTTTTTGATCTCTAGCACCTGGCACAGGGCATCATGCTCAATAGGAATCCAATAAATATTTTTCTGAAGTGATAATGAATTTGCAGTTTTAGTAAAGATATCTAGTATAGTACTTGGCACATGAGGCACTAACCAGAAAGGGACATAATACAGGGTTCTCCCTTTCTGTCATTTGAAGGACTGTCATTTAGGTGTGAGTAGAAGCTCATTATGTACTGTTCCAGAAAGCAGTAGGTGAAAACCAAAGGAGGAAAGATATTAATTCAGCATTAAACATGCCCTAACAAAAACCTGCATGTATGGGAGAGGCAGCTTTAAAGGTGAACACCCCTACCCAGCTTAATCAGTTATCTGTTCTTTGTTAGGAAAATTATGAAAAATAAGTCTGTTGAGTGCTCTTCTGAGATGAGGACATTGAGGCAAGGGATAATTAAATAATGTGCCTATAGATAAAATAAAGGATGGAGACAATTTATACAGGCTGAAGGACTCCAGGGCCGCTATTTTTAATCACTACGCCATGCTACCTTTATATTCGTAGACATGATAGCAATTTGTCTAATTAGATGACAGAGTGGAAAAGTCAACAGAGAGATAGAGCAGCATGAATGAAAGGAAGTAGGTGTACAAAGTAGTGTGGCACACTGGGAATTCTAAGTTGTTAGGACAGCTGGAACTCAGGTGGCCAGGGAGACTGTGAGGAGCAAAATGAGCTAGAGGGACTATGCTTCCCTCCCCCTTTGGAAAAATCCCCATCTTTATCTCTGCAACAGCAGACTCAAAAGAAGTCTGGGAAAATGGAGTGGATTTAAGAGATAGCATAGCTGGATTCCATCCCAGGACGCCACTAACCTTGGATTCTTTCTGATCTTCTTAGGGGGTAATGGGTAAATATAATGGTGACAGTTTCTAGTGCTGACTAGATAAATGTTGGCTGAATTTGAATGTGCAGCAGATATTAGGCAAATTGAGGTCCTGAATAAAGAGGGAACATGAAGTACTCTTTAAGAAAGGGAGAGGACAAAATCAGACTGCAAAAACCCCTTTCGTGCTTTCACATGAGGAAAGGTTTAAGTGGCAGCCTTATCAAAACTGCAGTGCTGGCTGTTAGACTAAATAGCTATACAAGATGTTCTTAACTCAATGTAAGAGTAGCTGTGGTTTGTAGTCTCTGCTACCTGGCCAAACCAGTACATTAAATATTCCCCTTGGCTTTGTGAGAATTGTCATTGTATAATTTCAATGAAAAAAAATCTCCAGGAACAAGGTACAGAATGGGGACAGTACACCATCTGCTTGTGTGTGCGCCAACAGGGAAATGTAGGAGCTCGTAATGATCCAAACATTTTTTGTGCAGAAATACAAAATGGCATTTTATTTATATTTCCCTTAGCAAAAGATTCCAATTAAGTTTTATATCCTGACAATGGTTAACAAAGGCTACAAATAATTATGCTGTTAATCAGAACTCCTATTTAGCTTGAGCAAACACAGCAGTCTTCATGATCTCAAACAATTTTAACAGGGAAAGCCAAGATTTTTTTTTTTTTACTGCTTATGGAGGGCAAGTAGCTTCTCACCATGGTGACAATCGGGTTGCTAGGCTGGGCAAGGCCAAATTTGGAAGAATGGTTCTCCAAACAGATCAAATGAAATGAGTTGCTCATGCCACCGGCAACTTTCTTCAAGTTCTGATTAATTTCCCATGAAATAATTGCATGGCATACATCCAAGCAGTCCCTTTTTTCACTGCTTCTTTGTCTTGCTGACAGGAGGGTCAGCCAATATTGAAATATACAGTTTGAACCAAGCATATGTGATGCCCACTGCACAATACACTGAGGTCAGCAACAAAGGGATGAAGGGGTACTTCAGCTTCCAGGAGGTGAAAGGGAATACAAATTCACAGCAGACTTCTAGAGGCCCCAGGCCAAGGAGGTAGAAAGTTTCTATCCAATTAAAAAGATGTTTTTCTTTTCTGAAGAAAAAAGGAGACAAAAAAATGTGATTTTGGATGAGTCATCCTGATTTAGCAAACATTTCCCAGCTGCCTGTCTTGATGTGAATTATAGCCAAGACCAGAGTTACAAGAGTGCACTAAATTTCACATTTAGAAAAAATAATAATGATACTAATATTATAAAGACATTATATTATCTCATTATATTATCTCAACAATTCAAATTTACCCAGTCATCTACCTATGCTGTCACTTAGCTCAGGCTGCTCAAAGAGAATCAGCTCTGCATTTGGAAGAAGGAAAGAAGCTAGATGCTGTGGTACTGGGATAAAAACATGATTAATGGGCTCAGCGCCTAGGGCTTCAGCCACATACACTGGAGCTGGCGGATTCAAAACCGGCCCAGGCCTGCCAAACAACAGTGACAACTACAACCAAAAATAGCTGGGCATTATGGCAGGTACCTATAGTCTCAGCTGCATGGGAGGCTGAGGCAAGAGAATCGCTTACACCCCAGAATTTGAGGTTGATGTGAGCTGTGATGCCATGGCACTCTACTGAGGGCGACAGCTTGAGACTCTTGTCTCAAAAAAAAAAAAAAAAAGATTAATGATATAGAATTGAGGATTTCAAAAATATTTATTTTAGTAAAATATATGTAACAAAATTTGCTATTTCAACCATTTTTTAGTACATAATTCAGTAGCATTAAGTATATTGATAATGTGTACCTATCACTACTATGCACTTTCAAAACATTTTCATCATCCCAAACAGAAACTCTGAAACCATTAACAATAGCTCCCTCCCCCTGCCTCCCCAACTTCTAATCTACTTTCTGTCTGTGAATCTGCTTATTCTAGAATTTTATGTAAGTAGAATTATACAGTATTTGTTCTTTTGTGTCTAGCTTCTTTTACTTAGCCTAACGTTTTCAAGGTTCATTCATGTAGCATGTATCAGAACTTCATTCTTTCTCTGACTGAACAACATTCCATTGTACGTATACACCATATTTATCTATTCATCTGTTGATGGGCTTCTGAGTTGTTTTTATCTTTTGGCTATTATAAATTATGCTGGAATGAATATTGGTCCACAAGTATCTGTTGAGTACCTGGTTTAAATTCTTTTAGGTATGTACCAAGGAGTGGAATTGGTGAGTCATGTGGTTATAACTCAGTTCTTTTTTGAGACAGAGTCTCACTATGTTGCCTCTCAGTAGAGTGCCATGGCATCACAGCTCACAGCAACCTCGAACTCTTGGGCTTAAGCTTAATTGTCTTGCCTCAGCCTCCCAAGTAGCTGGGACTACAGGCGCCCGCCACAACAACGTCCAGCTAATTTTTTGTTGCAGTTGTTTAGCCAGCCAGAGCCAGGTTTGAACCCACCACCCTCGGTGTACGTGGCTGGTGCCATAACCACTGTGCTATAGGTACCAAGCCAATATAACTGTTTTAACATGGTTAATTATAAGAGTTTTTACGGACAGAATCAAATTTGAACCATAAGCAAGCTTTTAAAAGTTATATAGAAAAAAAATAGAAAAAAATTATATAGATAACATTACATAAAGTTTAGAAGAGAAAAAAATTCTACCCATAATTCTAGAACAAGAATTTTTACATCTTTTAGTTTTTCCCATATGCATTTATATGTATTTTATTCATAATGCATATTTTACATTCCATTTTTCAGTTTAGGTTTTAATTTGTGTACTCCTTCTCAAATATTCCCCCAGACTAAAGACACAACCTATGTTGTTATGTCTGAGTGATGGGGTTATAAGTAATTTCTCCTTCTACTGATCTTTTGTAATTGTTATTATATTATTGTTATAACTTAAAAACAAATTTTAAAAGGCGCATTTGACCATTTAGGAGTAAATATTTAACAAATGTAAATATAGTTTTAAATACACTTTTTGGGATTACCTGAATAGAGTCTTCAATGAGGAAATACTATAGATGGTGAATAGTAACATGAGTAAGATTTTAATGGGAATTTCTGTT
The DNA here is from genome assembly GCA_963574355.1 of Loris lydekkerianus. Taxonomy (NCBI): domain Eukaryota; kingdom Metazoa; phylum Chordata; class Mammalia; order Primates; family Lorisidae; genus Loris; species Loris lydekkerianus. Next base: position 37,420 of record CAUYPK010057249.1, on the reverse strand, counting down.
AAAAAAAATCAGAAAAAAAACAACCACAATTTAGCTGATAAGAGAAATGTTAATGGTACTTAAAGTCATATAAGCACACTGACACAACTGTATAGTGCTAATGATGCTTTTGAACTTTGCATTTCTGTGACATCTATAGATATTGAAGATAAGGGGCACATGAGTTTCATTTAAGAGAATGGATGGAATCTCTCCTCTAAAATTTCTTGGAAGGAGAGATCTTAAGATTGTTTAAATCAGATAGTATTAGTCTCTAGGCCTTGATGAAAAGGGTAAATAAATATATCTTTCTAAAAAGATGTTTACCTGGTGCAGTGAAGAGCAGGGGAAAAAGTGAATAATGTCCTGTTGTGGTCAGAATCAGAAAAACTGAAGCATCTCCTGCTTTTCCCACAGACAAAAGGCTAAATATAAAAATTCTTACAATGAGTTATTAAACAACTGATATTACATTTGCAAATAGCTTAAATAACTGCATCTATTATTACTTTTAGAACTGGCTTAAGCATAAAATAACATACTGATTTTGCTATAAATTTAATTAAGTTGAGAATATTAATTTTTTAGTAGGAAACTTGAAGCCAATCAATACAATATACCAAACTGAATCAGGGAATATCAAAAAAAGAATCTTACTTTCCTGAGTAATTGCCTTCTCCAAAGAAAGAGATGTGGGGTTGGGAGCTGCCTAGTGGTGGCAGTCAGAGAAGCAAGACTTGGGGTTTCATTTCTAACCTTACAGCTCATCTCCTGGACAGCGCCCTGCACCTGCTGGTGTTCAGTATGAATTCAGACTAAAGACAACAAAATTTTGTTTGTCTACTTTTTAATTTGGAAACTTCAAGTTGCTAAATGAACCCAGATAAGCCATATTCTGACCCAACAGATTTGCTTAATGTTCTTTCAGAGCTTAAATGATTTCTCAAGATTAAGAAACCCAATTTATCTATTGGGTTTTAATTATGCAAAAAGTGGACACTATTACATTGAAAATATTTTTTAGCATAGCATAGTGAAAAGATCACAAGGTTCCACATCATAACATTCAGGATTAAGTTCTAAATTTGCCACTTTCTATGTGACTTTGGACAAGTCACAAACTCTCTGAAGCCCTAGTTTCTACAGATGTTTAGACAGGGAATAATACCTTGTTTATCTTAATTATCTTAAAGATTTCTGTAAGGCTCAAAAGAAAGAATGAAAAATAAAAATAGTTCTGGAAAAATTGAAGTGCAGCATGAATGTTAGGTATTATTCCAGAATGGACTCAATCCTTACTTTGATAATAAGGAATGATGGGATCTTAATTTCATAGACGGAATGTCATCAAAACCCAAACTTTTTCCATACCATGCTGCCACTCAATACATAGGCCTAATAGCCTGGTGTCATGGTACTCGACTCGCTACGGTACCCCTCACCAAAAATGCAGAAACAGTACATGCCTCTGTGTATACCTCACAACCTTCATGGGTAAGCATCCCTGTCCTGTCCTAAAGGAAATCTGTTCTTATACATTTTTGCCTTTGCCTATCCCCATGAACATGACAAGAAGGGATAGAGCAATTGGAAAATAATAAGATTATTGTGAAATATACCAGAAATGCCAACTGACTGACCTATCTGCTTACCTCATTGGGAGAATTGCTAGGAGTATGGCTTTTTCATGGACATGCCACCCAAACATGAAGGAGCTCAAGGCACATAGAATTAGACATCGGAGAAAACCTCTGGGCCCTTGGGGTTTAAACCAAAGACAGAAAATAGAGGGCTAGAAACAACAGGCAAAGATAAACTTCAGTATCAGTAAAATAGACTTTACAGAAACAGAGCTCAGGAGAATACAATTTGCATCATCTCTGAGAAACAGTACATCTTGGACAATTCTCCATGAAACTGGGATAACAAGTCACTTTATGCATAGTCCACCATAAGTTAACATAAAAACTCAGAAAAAAATAGGTATTTGGAAGTCTATATTTAACTCACTGAAATGAATTTTACTTATCAAAAAAAAATTTTTTTTTGAGACAGTCTCACTCTGTCGCCCTCAGTAGGATGCTGTGACATCACAGCTGACAGCAACCTCAAACTCTTGGACTTAAGCAATTCTCGTGCCTCAGCCTTCCAAGTAACTGGGACTACAGACCCCTGCCACAATGGCTGGCTACTTTTTGGTTGTAGCGGCCATTGTTGTTTGGTAGGTCCGGGCTGGGTTCGAACCCGCCAGCCCTGGTGTATATGGCTGGCACCCTAGCCACTGAGCTATAGGCGCCGAGCCATACTTATCAAAATTTTTAATAAATTATAATTAAGTTTTGGGATATACTGATAACTGATCACATCTTCATAATTAGTTTATTAATAGTCACTGAGCCTATTTAGGACAAACTACAAAAGTTCATAGATATTTGGGAGCTAATAAATTAGATCTACCATATTAATAAACAAGCATCTAGCTTTGTGGGTTGGAATATAATTTATAATAAAACTGGGCAGCCCCGGCAGCTCAATGGGTAGGGCGCTGGTCCCATATACTGAAGGTGGCAGGTTCGAACCCAACCCGGGCCAAACTACAACAAAAAATAGCTGGGCGTTGTGGTGGGCACCTGTAGTCCCAGCTACTTGGAAGGCTGGAGCAAAATCACCTAAGCCCAGGTGTTGGAGGTTGCTGTGGGCTGTGCTGCTACAGCACTCAACCGAGTGCAATAAAGTGAGACTGTCTCTTAAAAAAAAAAAAATTAAAATAAAACCATGGCCTTTTATATACAGCTTATACGGCTGTTTTTCTTTTTTTTTTTTTTTTTGAAAAGTTTTACCTCAGTTAAACCCTGTGAACAAGTAGGCCAGCAGAGCTTAACTACCTACTAGATACCTGTACTGCTACATAATTAAGTGAGATCAGGTGGCTTGGGTCATTTAAAACCAAAATTAAAGATGAATGTAATTGTCAGTAGAATTGAGTTGTTTATAACTCATTTCTGTTGTTTTGGTTTTTTTTTTGAGACAGAGTTTCACTATGTCACCCTGGGTAGAGTGGCATGGCATCCGTAGGATATTTAAAAATAAACATATCCTACATCAAGCACAGAAAGTGAACTTGGTGTGAGTTTAAAATGACTTGTTTTTCTTCCAGAGGCTTAGGAAGTCTGGACCCCCCTGGGTTACTCACAGAGATAGGCTTTTTTGGAAAATTCCTTAGGCCTTTTCTCTGAGGCAGTACAACCCCGTTAAGCCTGAGATCAAAACCTGAACTTAAAATAAAAAAACTTTGCTATATGCCATACCACGGTGTATAGTCTGTTTCTTGATTTAATAATTACAGGAGCAAGTTTATACCTACGGCAAAGCTTCTGTTCTTCGCGTCTCCGGTCACGCAACAGCGTCACAGCTCACAGCAACCTCAAACCTTTGGGCTTAAATGATTCTCTTGCCTCAGCCTCCCAAGTAGCTAGGACTACAGGTGCCTGCCACAACGCCCGGATATTTTTGTTGTTATTGTCATTGTTGTTTAGCTGGCCCATGCCGGGTTTGAACCCACCAGCCTCAGTGCATAGGGCCAGGGCCCTAACCACTGAGCTACAGGCACCAAACCTTACTTTCATTGTTATGATGAAAACCAACTATTGATATGAATGAAGCCTCTATTAGCATCTGATGCATATTAGACCAGTGGTTCTCAACCTTCCTAATGCCATGACCCTTTAATATGGTTCCTCATGTTGTGGTGACCCTCAACCTTAAAATTATTTTCATTGCTACCTCATAACTGTAATTTTGCTACTGTTATGAATCATAATGTAAATATCTGATATGCAGGATGGTTTTAGGTGACCCCTGTGAAAGGAGGGGACCCCAAAGTAGTTGCAACCCACAGATTGAGAACAGCTGTATTAGACTGTTATCTGATGCTCAAAAAGACATTGTTGATTTTCAACTCATTATCACTAGCAAGAAAAAATATCCATGCCACCCAGATTCTATGTGGAATTTTGATCATTTAACCAAGGATGAGAAAAATGAAACAAAATCCGGATGTCCCTGTCATAAACATTTTCCTCCTTATCCACAACATGATCCAAGTCTCTGCTTCCCTGAGCTTTTCTTTTTTCCTCACCCCAGGGGGTACAGATGGTCTAAGAGCCCCTAGTAAGAGTCTCTCTCACAAAGGCTTTACTGGTAATCCTTCCTCATGGTATTCAAAGTCACTCTAAGAATTGCTAGGAAATGCTTCAATCTGCAGAAAGATTATAGCCATGGAATTTATCCTACAGTTGGAAAATCTTGAAATTTAATCAGCCACACAAAAGAAAAGCAGACAATACTCAAGAAATGAGTACCATGTGTTGAGTTCTTACCAATATGGCAATCACAGTGCAGATGAGGGCTGCCAACGGAGTCACTGAGGGAAGGACTGTATGTTCAAACTGTTGAACCAAACCACTGGTCATTGAGGCCTTGGGAATCTTGTTGGGATCAAGAAGGTTCAATTTCAAACCTACAGATTAAACAGGCATTTTATTTTTATCAATGGGACATCATATTTCATCCAATCAATTCCTTGAGAAAAAAAAAACTACCAAATCTTATTGTTTATAGGCCAAGATTTCATGAATTCTGTAGTGTTCTACCTAAGATGCTTCTGGTATTAAGTTTTATTTATTTATTTTGAGATTGAATCTCACTCTGTCACCCTGAGGAGAGTGCCATGGCATCATCATAGCTCACAGCAACCTCAAACTCTTGGGCTCAAGCAATCCTCTTGCTTCAGCCTAACAGCTAAAGGTACAGTACAGGCATGTGCCACCATGCTTGGCTAATGTTTGTATTTTTAGTAGAGACAGGGTCTCGCTCTTGCTTAGGCTGGTCTCCAACTCCTGAGCTCAAGAGATCCTCCCACCTTGGCCTTCCAGAATGCTAGGATTATAAGCATGAACCACTGTACCTGGCCTATGTATTATAATCTTAAGACTACACCAGGTGTGGTGGCGAAGTAATGTTTTACTTAAGGAAGGTAAAAATTATTTTTTAAAAGTTTCTAAGTATTTTTTTTTCCCCGAGGAAAGGATCAATATCCTTACAACCACAGGGAACTTTTAAAAGAAAAATAGTCTATTTATAGCACTAATGCCTCAGTCTTAAGAGCTGTTCCCCGTTCATCCTGAAAGCTGAGATACAAGACTAGAGAATAGAATTTGGCTGCATTCAAAACACAAAGCAGGTTTTTCTGTTTCTCCATATGATCATTCTTTAATTTTATTTAATTTTATTTTTGAGACAGTCTCACTATGTCGCCCTTGGTAGAATGCCATGGCGTCATAGCTCATAGCAACTTCAAACTCTTGGGCTTAATAAAGGATTCTTTTGCCTCAGCCTCTTGAGTAGCTGGGACTACAGGCGCCTGCCACAATGCCTGGCTATTTTTTGGTTGCAGTTGCATTGTTGTTTAACAGGACTGGGCCAGGCTCAAAACCTGCCAGCCTCGGTGTATTTGGCTGGTGCCTTATTCACTGAGCTGTGGGTGCCAAGCCCAAATGATCATTCTTTCAATATTCATAGTCTAAAAAGGCTTGCTGTCATACCTATGATAGACAGTACTTTGTCCAAAGCATTGTACAAAGCCCAGAAGTTTGGAGCCCAGTATGCATGGCAAAGTCCTCTCTTGAAAGGAAAGAGCCGGGAAAAGACTTGAGGCAATTGATTCTGTTGAAAAGAGAAATGAAACTGATTAAACAGTCATCAATCTTTTCCAAATTCAAAAAAATAACCAGAGAACTATCAATAGCATATTGTGTAGAAAGTTATGAGGTCTAGGTTCCAGTCTTTATTCTTTCATATAAGTTCACAAAACCTCTTTTTGCCTAACCTTGTTAACTATCCAGTGGGACAAGATACATTAAAATACTTTAAATACCAGTTCATAGCATTATGCTGTAAGTATAATAATGGAAGAATTTACAAGATGCAAAGGAGAGCACTGTAGCTTATCCAAGTCTACTGGAGTGAAGGGGACAGTAGGGAAGACTACAAAAGATGTGGTGCTTTATAGTTTTAGTAGAAATTAAAATTAATTAGTTGATTTCAGGGTGGGGAAAAAGGGAATAAAAGAAAAACATTTGAACACTCTAGGTACTTTTTATTTTTTTTTAGAGACAAAATCTCACTCTATCACCCTCAGTAGAGTGCCATGGCATCACAGCTCACAGCAACCTCCAACTCCTGGGCTTAGGCTATCTTCCTGCCTCAACCTCCCGAGTAGCTGGGACTACAGGTGCCTGCCACAACACCTGGATATTTTTTGTTGCAGTTTGGCCAGGGCTGTGTTCGAACCCGCCACCCTCGGTATATGGGGCCAGCACCCTACCCACTGAACCACAGGCACCACCCTCTAAGTATTTTAGAATGTTTGCTGTTTTCGAAAGACTACAAAATTGTCGATTTCAGAGGTTGCAAATATATTTTATCAAGTAGATGAATTTGCAAATACAAAATATGCAAATAAGGGGCAGCACCTATGGCTCAACGGGGTAGGGCGCCGGCCGGAGGTGGTGGATTCAAGCCCAGGCCTGGCCAAAAAAGAAAAAAAAAAAAAAAAGAATATGCAAATAAGTATCAATTCTGTGTGTGTGTGTAATACATAGTCAAACATATATATATCTGAACATGCACAAAAATGGATGAAAGTATTTCACCCTATCTTTGGAGTCATATTGGGTAGGAGTAATAACAAATAGCTTTTGCTTATTTCATATATTCCTGGCTTTATTATTTTTTCCAGACACCAATAAAAAACATGCATCCCTTTATTATTTTTTTTTTTTTGGAGACAGAGTCTCAAGCTGTTGCCCTGGGTAGAGTGCTGTACTGTCACAGCTCACAGCAATCTCAAACTCTTGGGCTTAAGCAATTCTCTTGTCTCACCCTCCCAAGCAGCTGGGACTACAGGCACGCACCACAATGCCTGGCTATTTTTTGGTTGTAGTTGTCTTTGTTGTTTGGCAGGCCCCGGGCTGGATTCAAACCGGCCAGCTTCGGTGTATGGGGGCTGGTGCCTTAGCCGCTTGAGCTACAGGCGCTGAGCCCATGCAGCCCTTTAAATGAAAGAGAAGACTTACCAAGGCTAGGAAAGGACCCAAGGAAAGAGCAGAAACTAGGAAAACAATCAGTCCCAGGGAAATAACACGGGCAAAGCTGAAACTGTTCCATCGAATAGACCCACCTACAGAAAAGGAACATTATCATTAACCTGGAGCATGGAAAGCCATAACCTACATGTGCTAAAAGTAGAGGTATCTGCAGTACAATAATTTTTATGATGCAAAAGCAAAGTCCGAAGAGATAAAGGATTTCTAGGATCTGTAACTGAACACTTATTGTGCTTCATAAAACCTTTTTTCTTTTTCTTTCTTTCTTTTTTTTTTTGGAGACAAAGTCTCACTCTGTTGCCCCAGTTAGAGTGCTGTGGTAGCAGCCTGGCCCACAGCAACGTCAAACTCCTGAGTTTAAGAGATCCTCTTGCCTCAGCCTTCTGAGAAGCTGGGACTACAGGTTATGCCCACCACAACACCCAGCTAATTTTTCTATTTCCTTTTCTTTTTTTTTTTCTTGAGACAAGCCTCACTCTGTCAACCTGGGTAGAGTGCTATGGGTTCATCAGAGCTGACATCAACCTCAAAACTCTTGGGCTCAAGAGATCCTCTTGCCTCAGCCTCTCCAGTAACTGGGACTACAGGCATGAGCTAACAGCCCAGCTAGTTTTTTTTATTTTTAGTAGAAATGGGGTTTTACTCTTGCCGAGGGTGGTCTCATCTTCTGAGCTCAAGCAATCTACCAGCCTCAGCCTCCCAGAGTGCTAGGATTATAGGCATGAGCCACTGTGCATGGCCACAAAACCCTCTTATTGGCAGGGGCAGTGGCTCACGCCTGTAATCCTAGCACTCTGGGAACCTGAGGTAGGTGGATTCCTTGAGCTCAGTTCAAGACCAGCCTGAGCAAGAGTTAGACTCCATCTCTACTAAAAATATAAAAACTAGCTGGGCATTGTAGTGGGTGCCTACCGTTCCAGCTGCCTGGGAGGCTGAGGTAAGAGGATCACTGGAATCAAGGAGTTTGAGGTTGCGGTAAGCTATGATGCCATGGCACTATATCCAGGGTGATATGGTGAGACTATGTCTCAAAACAACAACCAAAAAAACCCTTTTATCAAGCAAGCCAGCAAGTCAATACAGTAAAGGAGAAAACAAAATTGTTTCTCTATTATCACTAAAACTTGCCTGGTTTATTTGCAGTGAAACAGTAAGACCGTAGAAGATACACACCATAAGCTGGTGCTACGTAGAGGTAGATGTGCTTGAAATGTAGGAGAACAGCAAAGAAAAATGCTCCTTCCATATGCCTTTTCTAGGAGATGTAAAAGGGAAAAGTCACTTTAAAATTCAGGATAAATGAAATGAAATAATGTAATGCCCTGGATTAAGTCCTAGAACAGAAAAAGAACATTAGTGGAAAAACTGATGAAATGTGAATATATCAATATTGGTTCCCTAGTCTTGATGAACACACGATGGTTATATAAGATGGTAATATGAGAAAACGAGGAAAGGGTATGCTATTTCTACATCTTTTCTGGAAAGCTAAAATTATTCTTTAAAAAAGTTTATTAAAAAGAAAATAGCTATTTTTGATGATAGATTCTGAAACACAAATAATATATCTGGAATGTGTTTTAAATGTTCTATCTGTATAGACTATCATACTATTTTCTCTACTTTTATGTAATTTAAACTTTTTGTAATAAAAAGAAAAGCTTTAAAAATTTAAGGTAATTGTTCCACAAGCAATATAAGAACATAGGCAAGTGATGACAACTGTCTTCTGTACTAATTCTAATGGATTCATAAATTCATATTTCAACACATATTTATTATGTACTAAGCCTGATGCTGAAATGCAGGACATGTCATGAGTAATAACACACTATAAATTCTCCCTTAGGAGTCAAAGCTCAGAGAATTTAATCACCTCCACCCCTTACAGTTTTCCAGTCAATAGCTGGAGTTTGAGGCTGCAGGAAGCTAATTTAATCACCCCTACCCCTTACAATTTAGTCGCCTCCACCCCTTACAGTTTTCCAGCTAGTTTTCCAAAGACATCTGGGAATGAGAGAATGAATGAATGTATATGATGCTATGCTACCAAAGAACCAATTAAATCTTATATTATAATCAGGTAACTGCTAGAGTACTATCAGGCTGAAGGCATCAGGTATAGCACTTGAGCCTAACAAACTACCTAGGAGAACTAATTCTGATTAAAACAAAAACAAGAAAAAACAATTGACTTTAACTAAGAAGCCTGAATTCCACCTGCCTCACTGAAATTATGGAAGGATCAAATGGGATAATGGTCCTGCTGTTCACTAAATGGACTGTGGGAGACCAGGTTCCTTCTCTCATTGTTTCATAGGGTGTGGTCTAGAATAGGTAGGTTTAGAAACAATAAGGAAAAAGAATAGGATGCTTCCAGATCTCTCTTCACCAACTTTATAACTTATTTAAGATACAAATAAAGTTGTAGTTGATTCTATGGTCAAATTTTAGTTCACATTTCAACAAGCATCCCGTAATTACTCATTGAACACTGATTGTGCCCTCAGCAATACGGGGCTTTTCATGGTAAAAATAGAAAAGTTTATCCAGACATTTATAGTTGACAAAGAACTGCAGACTATTGAATTTTATCTTTCCAAAGTCCCTGTGAGGTAAGTAGCCTTGCCTTACAAATAAGAATATAGAGGTAAATTTCATTTTATGGATGAGAAAATTGAGCCTAAGAGGATTAAATGACTTGCCTTTGGTTAATGGTTTACAAACCTGATGGTGTATCAAAATTCCTTGAAGATTTCTAAACCCTAATCCCAGATTTTGACTTGGTGTATAGAGGGGTGGCCCAGAAATCTGAGTTTCTGATTTCACCCTCTACAAAGGAAGACTAGGCCGGGTATGGTGGCTCATGTCTGTAATCCTAGCACTCTGGGTGGCCAAGGTAGGAGGATTGCTTGGAGCCACAAGTTCAAGACCAGCCTGAGTGGAAGCAAGACCCTGTGTCCACAAACAAATCTGAAAATATTAGTCAGGTGTGGTGGCACATGCCTGGAGTCCCAGCTATTCTGGAAGCTAAGGCAGAAGGATTGCTTGAGCCCAGGGGTTTGAGGCTGCAGTAAGCTATAACGATGCCACTGCATTCTAGACCAGGCAAAAGAGCAAGATCCTGTCTGACAAAAAAAAAAAAAAAAAAAAAAAAATCTGAAGCAGCCAATGCATTTGAGTAAAGCCCTGAGTTATAAAGTTCATTAGCATTAGGTAGGATTACAATACAGCTGTTCTGATTCCAAATCTTGTATTTTCCATTACACTATTATTTGTGCTTCTGATGGTAAAGCACCATCATCATAATTATATTGTAAAAACTGCTGGAGATTTCATTCCTACAAAAGTGATCCCAACCAAACATAGAAACTCACATTTAATTCAGGCCTGCCACACACTAACAAGTTTTTAGAATACAATTTTCTCATCATTAAAATGAATTACTGTCAAGTGAGAAGATGAAAGATGTGAGAAATACCCAGTAAAAGTGTCTATAGCACTTGGCAACTCAAAGCAGTTAGTCAAATAAACTTACCCATCACCTATCACACTGTCACTAAACTAAACTAAAGGGGAAAATATCTAACTAGCCAATCTTGTGTTTACCTGAAATAATCGTGCAATAGAGAGTAGCATTAATCCAAATAAAAAACCGTTATACTGGAAATGAATATCTGGACTTAGGTCAAGGAAAGACAACAGAGGACACCATGATAAACTGTGCCAACTGACTGAGTACAGAAATTGCAAATACTTTCTTAATAAGTAAAATCAATACAAAATATTACTAGTTTAGACTTCTCATAAATGTATTTTCTATAAACAATCAAATCTCGAATAAAATTTATGTTTAAGAAGAAAAACAGAAAACATTCCCATTTTTTTTCTACCTGGGCCCATCAACTAAGGGGAGGAAGTTTTTGTTTTTTAGAATTAAGGATGAGAAAGAAAGGGACCTAATAGCCACTGAAGCATGCAGCACTCTACTCTTTACAGTATATGTTCTAAGTTACTGATTAAGCCTCACCATGAACCTGTAGGGTAGTTAGAATTTCCTTTCTAGAGATGGAACTATAGAGATAAAGAAATTAACGCTCAGAAACACTAATCTACTCATGGTTCTAAAGTTACTATGACAACATAATAAGATTTGAGTTCAGGTCAGGTTGAAACCAAAGTCTGGGTATTTTTCTCCACACCAGGCTACCTCTATGGAACTGCAAGATATTAGGCTTCTATCATTGGGATTTTAATTATATTCAGACCCTTTGAATTTTAGAACTTTGCCTGTTAATATGTGGTAAGTCAAGAAGGCCGAAGCATGAAAGCCTTGCTTCTGAAAGGAATGAAACTGTTCCCATACATGCATTGCTATTTAGAATAATGTGTTAGGCTGGGTGCCCGTAGCTGCTCCAGGGCTGGTGGGTTCGATGCAGACCCAGACCTGCTAAACAAATACCACCAACACCACCAACAACAAAAAAATAGCTGGGCGCTGTGGTAGGTGCCTGTAGTCCCAAGTACTTGGGAGGCTGAGGCAAGAGAATCTCTTGAGCCCAGGAGTTTGAGGTGGCTGTAAACTATGATGGTACGGCACTTACCAAAGGTGAAAAAGTGAGACTCTGTCTCAAAAAAGAAAAGTGTTATAAAACTACTTAATATACATGTATTAGATTAATCTAAAGACAGTTCACAAATCTTAGTATATTGTTTTATTGATAGTTTAACTGGTTCTCACATGTCACCACTAATTTTTCAGAAACAAAATGGTCTAATACCAGACTCTCATAAAGTTGGACAGAGACCATAGTTTTATAAGCCTACTAATCCACCCCACACACATTTTCAAAAGTACCTCACATTTCATAACTCTTATTATAGAAAGAATTAATCTTATATTAGCACATATTAGAATAAGTAAGAACAGTACATAGAATATCAAGGATACGGTCCACAATTAACAATCCAAAGTTCCACAGCAGCAATACTGATAAAATAAACTTCGGCTTCTCTGTAAGTTCTTTCCCTGCTTTTTTTCCATCAATACATTTACAGCACCTACATTAAAACATCACAAAACAAACAAACAACTTTGATCTTCCATGGAACATCAGAACTTTTGCAGAATTAAATATGGAAAACATTTATTAACCATTCCTGACAAACTGTCCTCATCATTTTTTTTGTTTGTTTTTTTAAGAGACAGTGTCTTGCTCTTATTCAGGCTGATCTCGAATTCTTAAGTTCAAGCAATCCTCCTGTCTTGGTCTCCTAGAGTGCTAGGATTACAAGTGCGAGCCACCACACCCAGCCTTTTTTTTGTTTGTTTTTTAATTTTTTTGGAGACAGGCTCTTGCTATGTTGCCCATCCTGGTCTCAAACTCCTGACCTCAAGAAACCCTCCTTCCTTAGCCTCCCTAAGTGGTGGAATTACATGCATGAGCCACTGTGGCTAGGCCATGCCATTCTTGATTGCTTAAAAAGGTGGCAGCAAGCTGGGCCTATAGTCCCAGCTACCTGGGAGGCTGCAGTAGGAGGATTGCTTGAGCCCCAAGAATTTAGACCAGCATAGACAACACAGCAAGAAAACCCTGTCTCTGGAAAAAAAAAAAACTGAACAAAACAAACACCATGCCTCTCTCTCAGCTATGCTGATCTGAAACAAAATCTTCATTTAATAAAACTAAAAATAGAGGGTAGTGCCCGTAGCTCAGTGGGTAGGGTGCCGGCCACATTCACTGAGGCTGGCGGGTTCGAACCCAGCCCGGGCCAGCTAAACAATGACAATTGCAACAACAAAAATAGCCGGGCATTGTGGCAGACGCCTGTAGTCCCAGCTACTTGGGAGGCCAAGAAAAGAATTTGTTTAAGCCCAAGAGTTTGAGGTTGCTGTGAGGTGTGATGCCAGGGCACTCTACTTAGGGTAACATAATGATGAGACTCTGTCTCAAAAAAAACAAACAAAAAAAAACCCAAACCAAAACTAAAAATAGAAACAGCATCCTAAAACTCAAAAAGTAAGGATATTGAAAATTGAGAGGGTATATATTATTTCATTCCTGCTAAGAGTAAAAAATGCAGAATGGAGTGATTTAGGACCCTAAATTATATATTATCATACCAGTCAAATTAAGCTTGTAGCTCCTAAATAATTAAAAAACCACAAACTTGGCTCGGTGCCTGTAGCTTAGTGAGTAGGGTCCCAGCCACATACACCAAGGCTGGCAGGTTCAAGCCTGGTCCCGGTCCTGCTAAAAAACAATGACAACTGCAACCAAAAAATAGCCGGGCATTGTGGCAGGCGCCTGTAGTCCCAGCTACTCAGGAGGCTGAGGCAAGAGAATCGCTTAAGCCCAAGAGTTGGAGGTTGCTGTGAGCTGTGAGCTGTGACACTAGGGCACTCTACCAAGGGCGACATAGTAAAACTCTGTTTCAAAAAAAAAAAACAAAAAAAACCCTACAAACTAAATTCCTAAATAATAATAATTAAAAAACCCCTTATGTAAAAAAGCATGTCATTTACATGTTGGGATATATTATCAAACAATCGTAGGTGACAAAACAGTATGATTCCATTTTTGATTTTATAAAAATTATATTCAGACACAGAAAAGACTGAAATAATATGCACCATAATGTCAATAGTGACCACAATAGGTGGGGAAGTATAGTTACCTTGTGTGTGTGTTCCAAAGTTTTGATATGAGAGTTTATTATTCTATAAAAGAACATGTTTAGAGGCCAAAGTGGTTGCATAGCCTTAGTTCAGGAGTTTGAGACCACCCTGAGCAAGAGCAAGACCCCATCTCTACTAAAATAGAAAAACTAGCTGGGCGTCAAGGCCAGTGCCTGTAGTCCCAGCTACTCAGCAGGCTGAGGCAGGAGGCTTACTTGAGGCCAAGAGTTTGAGGTTGCTGTGAGCTATGATGATGCCATAGCACTCTACCCAGGGTGACAGAGTGAGGCTCTGTCTCAAAAATAAACAAATAAATCAAAATAAAATAAAAAGAACATGTTTAAAATGTCTTACATGTGAGTATCAGCAAATTCTAAAAACAAATCTAAAACAAATAGAGGCAGTTAAAGAGGGACTGGGAAAGGAGTTCTGCTTTTCTCCCATGCAGCCTCAGTTTCCTTATGAATAGAAATAATAAATTTAGAGTGGTGCCTGTGGCTCAGTAGGTAAGGCGCCAGCCCCATATACTGAGGGTAGCAGGTTCAAACCCAGCCCTGGCCAACTGCAACAAAAAAATAGCCAGGTGTTATGGCAGATGCCTGTAGTCCCAGCTACCTGCGAGGCTGAGGCAAGAGAATCGCCTAAGCCCAGGAGTTTGAGGTTGCTGTGAGCTGTGTGACGCCATAGCACCCTACCGAGAGTGATAAAGTAGGACTCTGTCTCTGAAAAAAAAGAAGAAATAGTATATTTACAGGGTAATGGAGAAAATCAAATAAGTTAATCTATACAGTATGCCTGTTTCTGGGAACTTGCATATAAATTTCAATAGTATTATTTAACTATTTCTTCTCCTTTGCAGACAGAAATTAATTCTACTCCTCCTCTACTTTTTGCTTGTATACACTTTCCCCAGGAGCTTTAATTCAAATGTTTTGAATTAAAAGGAATGTACTACAAATCACCCTCCCTTCCAACTCTTGCCAGGTTACAAACATATTGAAAGTGAGGGTATTCCAGCCTAAGCAAGAGTGAGACCCCATCTCTACTAAAAATAGAAAAAATCAGCCAGACCTTGTGGCTGGTGCCTGTAGAGCCTGGTACTTGAGGGACTGAGGCAGGAAGATGGCATGAGCCAAAACTTTTGAGGTTGCTGTGAGCTATGAAGCCACCAGGGCACTGAACTCCAGGGCAACAGAGTGAGACTCTGTAGCAGGAAAAAAAAAAAAAAAAGAAAGAAAGAAAACGAAGGTATTAAGCAAGAGTTACTCAGTAAGAATAAGCAAGGGTGGTTTGGCGCTCATAGCTCAGTGGGTAGGGCGTCAGCCAGATACAGTGAGGCTGGCAGATTCAAACCCAGTCCGGGCCAGCTAAAACAACAATGACAACTGCAACCAAAAAATAGCCGGGTGTTGGGACAGGCATCTGTAGTCCCAGCTACTCGGGAGGCTGAGGCAAGAGAATCGCTTAAGCCCAAGAGTTTGAGGTTGCTGTGACGCCACAGCACACTCTACTGAAGGTGACACAGTGAGACTCTGTCTCAAAAAAAAAAAAAAAAAAAAAAAAAGAGTAGGTGATAGAAGATTCTGGGGGCTTGCTGCAGAAAAGGAAAGAAAAGCATTTGGAGCTATTCTGGGTAGGGGAGATGGCCTTTGAACTTTACTCGGGATACTTCTTTTCACAACAATCTGTTCCTCTGTCTTGTAACCCTACCTCATCCTTATTTCTTACACAAGATTCAGCCAGAGTGCTTTAAACTCATGAAGTTCAAAGCACAACACTGTTTTTCACAGCTCTAGAATTTGCTATTACATGAATGTTGTTTCCCCTAAATTGGGAATAAATTAATACCATAATATTTCTTCAATATATTCAACAAAATGACATGCCCCAGACTTACTCATAGACACCATACACAAAGAGTACATCTGTAAAGATGACAGAAAATCTCTGGAAAAGTAAGGTCTTTGAGCTGCAGTAATTCAGATTATGGACAATCAGCATCTCTTGATCAAAATATTTGGCAACATGTGATAGGACATACTCAAACCATGCAAAAAATGGAGGGTAATCCAAGGTCCACTCTGAAATTTCCTGTGATAAAATTTGAAGATAAAACATATCTTGAGTAACTAAATAAAAAAAGAAGGTATAAAGATTTAAAACCTTTCATTCTCTGGTCTTTAAAAAAACACAATGAAATAAAATTACATTTAAACTGTGCACTAGGCTTGCGCCTGTAGTTACAGTGGTTATGGCGCCAGCCACATATACCGAAGGTGGTGGGCTCGAACCCACCCAGAAACAACAATGACAACTGCAAGAAAAATAGCCGGGCCTTGTGGCAAGCACCTGTAGTCCCAACTACTTGGGAGGTTAAGGCAAGAGAATCACTTAAGCCCAACAGTTTGAGGTTGCTGTGAGCTGTGATGTCACAGCACTCTATCCAGGGCAACAGCTTGAGACTCTGTCTCAACAAAAAGAAAAAATAAATAAACTGCACTAAATTAATAAAACAATTCCTATGTAAGACTGAAAAAAACACTAAAATCTGTCTTCTAAGCTTCAAAGGAAATTAATCTGAAATCTTGAAATAATAAACTGAGGTATAACATGATCCTACTCATTCATATACAAAAAGGGAAGTATGGCTTAACAAATGATTCAGAAGTTTAGGTTAAGTTCTTTCTGAGAGATTCAGTTTCTCTATTTGTAAAATGAAGTACTGTGAAGACTAAATAATAAAATACATATGAAATATGTTTAGAAACAACAAAATGATACCCACATGCTATTTATTACTATCTTTTGTTTTACTAAGTTACAAGACTCTTTCTTTTTTTCTTTTGAGATAGAGTCTCAAGCGGTCACCGTGGGTAGACTACGTGGTGTCACAGCTCACAGCAACCTCAAACTCTTGGGTTTAAGCGATTCTCTTGCCTCATCCTCCCAAGTAGCTGGGACTACAGGCGCTTATCACAATGCCTGGCGATTTTTTTTTTTTGTTACAGTTGTCATTGTTGTTTAGCAGCCTCAGGCCGGGATCCAACCCGCCAGCCCTGGTGTATGTGGCCAGCACCCTAACCACTGACCTATGGGCTCTGAGCCAATTTATAGACTTTTAAAATAATGGAATTCCTTAATACTGCCAGAGGACAGAACTGGAGAAAAAACACAATTTTTATAAAAATTAGACTCATGACCTCATTGAAAACTCTTTTAATGTGAATCATATTTATTTGGTTATATACATCATCTTTAAAAGTATACAACAAGAAAGGTTAAAATTAAAACTTACCTCATAGTACCACTGTGATATCGGCAAACTGTGGGTGATAGCAAGCCAGTTTCGGTGTACTTCAAAATCTGTGGAATGGCTACTCAAAACAATTAGATGAATAAAATGAGATTCTGCAACATTTATCAATTTCTAATTTCCATAATTGTACTTTTTTTTTTTTCTTCAGACAGTTTCACTTTGTCACCCTGGTGGAATGCCATGGCATCATAGCTCGCAGCAACCTCAAACTCTTGGGCTCCTGTGATTCTCTTGCCTCAGCCTCCCAAATAGCTGGGACTACAGGTGCCCGCCACAACCCCTGGCTATTTTTTGTTGTAGTTGTCAGTGTTGTTTAGCTGGCCCGGGCCGGGTTCAAACCCACCCGCTCTGGGGGATGTGGCTGGTGCCCTAATTGCTGAGCTACAGGCGCAGAGCCAACACCTGGCTATTTTATGAGGTCTTGCTCTGGCAAAGACTGGTCTCGAACCTGTGAACTCAGGCAATCCACACACGTCGGCCTCCCAAGTGCTGGGATTATAGGCATGAGCCACCGCACCTGGCCTATAATTGTGCTTTTAAATGCACTAACACCATTGCTCACTGTAAAGACCTAAACAGGCACAACGTAATCCTGTACTTCATTCATCTGGAGGTCTGACCTCCTTCTGGAAAGTTAAGGGACCTGTAAGTCAGTAAAAACGGTCTCTGATCTATCAAAAGGGCCAACAAAAAGCCCATGCTTTTTCTTATGGATAGCCCTCAGGCCCTAGCTCAGAAATGATGTCCTCTCATTCACAAACCATTCTAACAAAATTCATTTTCTGCCAAGGCCTCACATACAAGCTGGATCTTCCAGGATGAAGAGAAATTTACCACAGAAGGTGGGAAAAGGCCCTTGCCCTGCCTTGCCCATGTCCCTTCCCCATCAGCATGTATAAATATAGTCAAGTATCTCACATCTTCAGTAGAAAATCTTTTTTTCTGGTTTGTTCACTACTATTATCTTCCCTTCACATCTAAACAGCACCTGACACATGGATGGGCTCAATACATTCGAGCTGAATAACCACCCACCAAAGTCAACAATAAGCTCCACGGCAAAGCCCAATTTACACTGTTCAATGTCTTACATTTTGCAAAATGTATGTTTCCCACTGTGACTTTTTTTCCCAACCCTTCTCAGCTTCAATCATGACTTTTCCTTCTTATAGTCATCGGAATGGTTTGTATGCCTACATGCCGCATTTGATTATTCCTTTCCTCATAAAATCACAAAACATTAGGGATAACAAGATCTTAGAAATGATGCTAAATCCTCATGTGTCAGATGAGACACTAAGGCCCAAAGAGATGAAGTGTCTTTTCTCTGACTATATTAACTAGTTAGTGGCACAGCCAGGCCTAGAATCCAAATTTTCTCTAGGTTCAGTTCTTGGTCCTCTTTTTATGCAACTTACTGTCCTCTAGACAATAATATTCACACTTTTGGGGTTTGATTATCAATTGTACAATGATGACTTTCAAATTACAATATACAAACCTTGATCTTTTTCCCTGTGTTATGAGATAGACACCTCCATTTTCCTCCTCAGTTTCACCTGAAGTTCCTACAGATGCTTCTAAAACACCACTTAAAAATGAATAGACGACCCATCAAATCCCAATTCTAAGTATATACCAAACAGAAATAGGGGCGGCTCCTGTGGCTCAGTGAGTAGGACGCTGGCCCCATATACAGAGGGTGATGGGTTCAAACCCCAGCCAAACAGCAACAAAAAATAGCCAGGAATGTGTGGTCCCAGTTACTCGGGAGGCTGAGGCAAGAGAATTGCTTAAGCCCAAGAGTTGGAGGTTGCTGTGAGCTGTGACGCCACAGCACTCTACCAAGGGCAACAAAGTGAGACTGTCTCTGAAAAAAAAAAAAAAAAAAAAAACAATTGCAAAATATAGTCACCAAAAGACACGTACTATGGAAGGATGTACAACGTAGCATTATTTGCAATAGGCAATGGGTAAAGATACTTCAAATGTCCACGAACAGTAGAACGGCTCAATAAATAGAGGGATATCCATAAAGTGGAAAGGGCAGCAATTCTCAAGGTCTAGTTGTATTCTATCAATCACCTTTAGTCTCTTTTTTGGTTGTTGTAGTTACTTTGTTGGAAACTGTCAGAGATGTCACTGTTTTGTGGATATGTCTTTTTTAATTTCTCTGAAGATGGCATTTAGAATTCATTTGAGTGAGTTTGGAGGCATTTTATTAGTTGTATTGTATCAATCTCCTTTAGTCTCTTTTTTGGTGGTTGTAGTTATTTTGTTAGAGACTGTTGGAGATGTCACTTTGTGATGACCAGGTACAGAACTATAGTTTCTTTTATTTTTTGAGATACAGTCTTTGTCGGCCTTGGTAGAGTGCCATAGCGTCACAGCTCACAGCAACCTCAAACTCCTGGGCTTATGCAATTTTCTTGCCTCAGCCTCCCAAATAGCTGGGACTATAGGTGCCCATTGGTTAACACCCAGCTACTTTTATAGATGGGGTCTTGCTCTTGCTCAGGATGGTTTCGAACTCCTGAGCTCAGGCCATCCGCCTGCTTTGGTGTTGTGTGCTAGGAGCCCCTGTGCCTGGCCTTGCATACATCTTCAGTTAATCTGAATTTCTGCCCTTGGCCTCACTTCTGCCTTCCACAATCTTGGTCCCTCTGAATCTGGGAACTCTATTTAATTTCTTCAAAGAAAACTCACCTGCAAGAAAAACAGATGCTGTGGGATTGCAGGCCTTTTTTTTTTTTTTTTTTTTTGGCCAGGGGTGGATTTGAACCCACCACCTTGGGCATATGGGGCCAGTGCCCTACTCCTTTGAGCCACAGGTGCCTCCTGAAGGCCTTTTTAAAAAGCATATTGTCAACCAATTTCAATTTTGAGTCCCATAAATCCAAGTCTTAAACCCCTCCAGGGTTCTGCAAGGCATAAAGACTCTTTCCTTGTCTACCTTCCTTCATAAGTATGTTGAGCTGAAGGTTCCTTTGCCTGGCTAAATATGTTATTCCTGTTTTCAAAGACTTTGTTGAACTCTCTCATACACTGACATTCCTTTTAATACCATTTTAATTGATATTTTTCTTGTTTTTTAAATTTCTGATTAAGAGGGTATAATTAATTATAATGTTTGCATTTGTTAAAGTCCCTGTTGCAGTTGGGTCCTGCACCTATGAGGTATGCCATATACCCTTACATTGTGCCCAGTAGGTGGGAGCACACAAATCTCCCTTCTACTCCCAACTTGAACTGAGGTTTTCTCTTGTGTGGCTTCATATTAGTATTTAGTACACTGGATACTTTTCCATTCTTGTGATACTTTACTAAGAAGAATGTGTTTCAACTCTATCCAGGTTAATACAAAAAATGTAAAATTTCCATCTTTTTTTAATGGATGAATAACATTCCATGGTTTATCAATCCATTCTTGGGTTAATGGGGACTTGGGTTGTTTCCATATCTTGCCAATTATAAATTGAACTGTGATAAACAATCTAGTGGAAAAGTCCTTAAGATAAAATGCCTTTTTTCTTCTGGGTAAATGACTAATAATTGGACTGCAGGATCAAATGGGAGGTCTATTTTGAGTTGAATAGTCTCCATACTTCTTCCCAAAGAAAAATATAGAACACTTTATGAATTTGCATGTCATCCTTACACAGAGACCATGCTAATCTCCATATCATTCCAAGTTTAGTATATGTGCTGCTGAAGCAAGCACCATTTTAGTGAGATTTTAAGAGGTAAGCTTTTTTTTTTGGGGGGGGGGGGACAGTTTCACACTTTGTCACCCTGGATACAGTGCTATGGCTCACAGCAACCTCAAACTCCTGGGCTCAAGTGATCTTCTTGCCTCAGTCTCCCAAGTAGCTGGGATTACAGGCACCCGCCACAACATCTGGCTATTTTTTTTTTCCTTTTTGAGACAGAGTCTCAAGCTGCTGCCCTGGGTAGAGTGCTGTGGTATCCCAGCTCACAGCAACCTCAAACTCTTAGGCTTAAGCAATTCTCTTGCCTCAGCCTCCCAAGTACCTGGGACTATAGGTACCTGCCACAATGCCCGGATATTTTTTGTTGCAGTTGTTATTGTTTAGCCCAGGCCGGGCTCAAACCCACCAGCTTCAGTGTATGTGGCTGGTGCCTTAACTGCTGTGCTATTGGTACCAAGCATCCGGCAATTTTTTTTAGAGACAGAGTCTTGCTGTTGCTCAGGCTGGTCTTGAACTTCTGAGCTCAGGCAATCCACCCACTTTGGCCCCCCAGAGTGCCAGGATTATAGGCGTGAGCCACCACAGCAGAGATGAGCTTTTATAACCAGAACACTTTAAGGTAACCTATCAATTTCCCTGTTTGGACTATGCACAACCTGAGAGAAAGATCATATCTACTATAGTTCCTGGAACATAGCAGGTGCTTAAGAAATGTTTGGTAGGGGCAACACCTAAAGCTCACTAGATAGGGCGCCAGCACCATACACCGAGGATGGCAAGTTCGAACCCAGCCTCAGCCAAATTGCAACAAAAAAATAGCCAGGCGTTGTGGTAGGCACCTGTAGTCCCAGCTACTCGGGAGGCTGAGGCAAGAGAATTGCCTAAGCCCAGGAGTTGGAGGTTGCTGTGAGCTGTGTGACGCCACAGCACTCTACCAAGGGCAATCAAGTCAGACTCTGTCTCTACAAAAAAAAAAAAAAAGAAAGAAAAGAAATGTTTGGTAAATTGACGTATGGATGAGTGGATTAATATGTGAGTATATGATTGAAATGAACATATGAATGACAGTACAAAGACCCCAGGGCTACCCTTCCATACTTCACTATGAATAGAATGTAGTAGGTAGTATGAGGCATGCAGAAAAGACTGCTGGTTTACAATGATTGCCATGGATCTCTTAGGGAAGGCTAAATTCCATCCATTCTACAGTTTGTTTCTTTCTTTTTTATTTTTTTTTTTTTTTTAGAGACAGTCTCAGTTTGTTGCCCTCAGGAGAGTGCTGTGGCATCACAGCTCACAGCAACCTCTAGCTCCTGGGCTTAGCCTCAGCCTCTGGAATAGCTGGGACCACAGGCGCCCACCACAACGCCTGGCTATTTTTTATTGCAGTTTGGCCGGGGCTGGGTTTGAACCCAACACCCTCAGTATATGGGGCCAGCGTCCTACTCACTGAGCCACAGGCACCACCCATTCTACAGTTTAAGGCAGGAAAATTTATAATAATAATTTTAAATATGTCTGGCAAAATGCTTAACATCTTTTAAGGTACTTCAGATATTCCCTATAGAATACTTCCTCATTCAATGTTACACAAATGAGGTGTTATAAATGAATATTCATAGTGGCATTTACGAAAATCTAAACCAAAGGAGAAAATCTGGCCTTGTAAAATCAGCAGTTCTTTCTAATCAGTGAATCCATTAAGAAGCATAAAAGTAACTCTAACTTATGGATTTGAAAAACTGCAAAGCTAAGACCAGAGATACAATGCCAAATAATAAGCAACTATTTTCCTTTATAAAAATTGCATTTAAAAAACTATCATCTTCTACTTGTCTTATGATAGCTTTTTTTTTTCAGTTTTTTGGCCAGGGGTGGGTTTGAACCTGCCACCTCTGGCATATGGGGCCGGTGCCCTACTCCTTTGAGCCATAGGCACCGCCCTTATGAAAGCTTCTTAAAGTGTATTCCCTGTGTTCACTCTGGCTCATTGATCTGTCACATTGAAACCAAAGTAATCTTTCTGAAATAAGAGTGTTATGTTATACTTTTAAATGGCCACTGCCCTCTGGGAAAAAAATCTAAATTATTTAACATAGCTTACTAGATCTTTTTTGATAATGCCAATTCACCTTTTCACTCCATTTTTCGATATACTCTCACCTGTATTATCTTCTATATTCACCTTTCTCCTCTACCTGGTATACTCCCTATAAGTACTATAACTTCTACCCTTTTATAGATGAGGGAAGTGAGGCTTAGAGAGAAGTGGCTTGCCCTCAGTCATTCAGCCAGTAAGTGGCAGAGCCAGATTCCAAACAAGGCAATATGACTCCAGAGCTGCAGCTCTTAACCCACCAAACACTTCCAGGTTAACTGTCATTTTTTTCTGGGTATCCCTCCTAACCTCAAGGGTTTTGTGATTTATACCTAACAAATCTTTTGGTTTGGTTTGTTTTTTGAGACAGAGACTCAAGTTGTTGCCCTAGACAGAGTGCTGTAGCATCACAGCTCACAGCAACCTCCAACTTAGCTCAAGTGATCTTCCTGCCTCAGTTTTTCTTTCTTTCTTTCTTTTTTTTTTTTTTTTAGAGACAGAGTCTCATTTTATCACCCTCAGTAGAGTGCTCTTGCATCACAGCTCACAGCAACCTCCAGCTCTTGGGCTTAGGCGATTCTCTTGCCTCAGCCTCCCAGTAGCTGGGACTACAGGTGCCTGCCACAACGTCCAGCTATTTTTTTGTTGCAGTTTGGCCAGGACCGGGCTCAAACCCACCTCACCTCGCTGAGCCACAGGTGCTACCCTTGCCTCAGTTTTTCTATTTTTAGTAGACAGGGTCTCAATTTTTGCTCAAGCTGGTCTCAAACTCATGAGCTCAAGCAATCCACCCATGTCAGCCTCCTAGAGTGCTAGGATTACAGGCATGAGCCACCATGCCCAGCCCCAAATAATTTTTATCTATTTCTTACTATCCCCAATGCCACCACTCCAGTCTAAGTCACCATGATTTCTTGCCTGGACTTTTCCAATAGGCTCCTAAATAGCCCCCCTGATTCTATTTCTGCCTCCTCCAATTATATAGCAGCCAAAAATTAATTTATAAATGTAAACCATTTCCACTGAACTGGAATGGCTGGAACAGTCAGGAATACACAAAACATTCATTGTAACTTTGCCTTCTAATGTGGCCATGGATTGTGGTGCCCCAAAGCAATTACAATAGTTAACACCAAAGATCCCTGATCACAGACCACCTTAACAGATATAATAAATCGGAAATAATTGTGAGAATTACCAAAATGTGACACAGACACAAAGTGAGCACATGCTGTTGGAAAATAGCACCAATAGATTAGTTGCTTGAGGCAAGGTTGCCATAGACTTTCAATTTGTAAAAATAGCAAAATCTGTAAAGTGCAAAAAATGAAGTATGCTTGTATATGTGCTACTGAAGTGAGCACTATGAACATTCTTAATCCTGGACCAAGAGTAGTACACAAAATAACAACCCTGGCTCAGCACCTGTGCACAGTGGTTACAGCGCCAACATGCACTGAGGTTAGAGGGTTTGAACCTGGCCCAGGCCAGCTAAACAACGATAACTACAACAAAAAAATAGCCAGGTGTTGTGGTGGGCGCCTATAATCCCAGCTACTTGGGAGTCTGAGGCAAGAGAATCGCTTAAGCCCAAGAGTTTGAGGTTGCTGTGAGCTGTGACGCCACAGCACTCTACTGAGGGTGACATAGTGAGACTCTTGTCTCAGAAAAAACTGAAAAACAAACAAACAAACAAACAAACAAAAAAACTCTGCAGGTACATTTCAAAGTAACCTAAACAAGAAATATCCCCTTACATGCACAAAACGTCAACAAAAAAACAAATTAAAAAACCTCACAAAACTTCCCTTTCATTATGACATGAAAGGAATTTTCTACACATTAGATTCTTCCAATTTGCTTTAAAAATGAAAATGTTTCTTATTTGCTTGTAACTGTGCAGAAAGTTCAAGTGACCAACTCTTTTCCTTCAAGTCTCTGGTAATACTGAACCTACATCTACATATCCGTATGAACGTATATTCTAGAAGCACAATTCTTCCAAACTCAACAAGAGTGCACCAAGAGCTTGAAACAAAAGATACCAATAAAAACCAACCCTCAATTAGGAAGTAGGGAACCTGGAAGAAAGGGAGGAAAGGGTGGAAGAGGAAAAAAGAAAAAGAGTTAGAAAGGATGACAGGAAGGTGGAAGCTGATATTAATAAATTTTGAGTACTCATTGTATCGTAACGGCAACACCACTTCGTGGTTGCTTCTGATTCCCATGCCTTTCCAGTCTTGGCCCTGTATCCATTTTTCACATAGGAGTCTAACTATGGCCTTCACAACCCTGTGTGACTGGGCAACTGCCTACTACATCGGGGCCATTCTTCTCCCTAATGCTCTTTAGCAACAATGGCCACTTTCTGTTCCCTGAAATGGTCTGAGTTCTTTCCTACTACAGGGACTTTACACATATTCTTTCCAATGACTGAACTGCTTTTTACATTGCTTATTGTTTTTTTCATCCTTTGCACTTTAACCCAAACATCATTTAGTCACTATGTCCTTAAGAGATCGTATCACAATCTGCAACTGAACTGTTTGCCTGTCTCCTCTCACCTCTTCCATCCAGGGACAAGGACCGGAAATGTCTTGCTCTCTAATGTATCTCCAGGAGTTAAAACAGATGAAACTGGCTGAATGAATGGTGGAGATGGGTGTTCTTAAATGCTTATTAAAAATGAGGATCTTGAGTCTCAAAATGTTAAAGTGACTCCTCCCAAATCAGACAGCGCGGGGCCTGAACCCGGCCCGCTAGGGCTATATTCTAGTTCTCTGGTCAAGTAACAATCAGTGGGACGCTTAGCAAAAGCTGGGTGGCAGGCTTGGTGCCTGTAGCGCAGTGGTTACGGCGCCACCCACATACACACGGGCTGCAGGTTCAAATCCGGCCTGGGCCAGCTAAACAACAATGACAACTACAATAAAAAATAGCCGGGCGTTGTGGCAGTCGCTGTAGTCCCAGCTACTTGGGAGGCTGAGGCAAGAGAATCACTTAAGCCCAACAGTTTGAGGTGGCTGTGAGCTGTGACGATACAGCACTCTACCGAAGGTGACATAGTGAGACTGTCTCAAAAAAAAAAAGCTGGGTGGCGACCAGCACGACCTAAAGTTCCCTTTCCTCTTCATACTCAGGAATATCCATATTCCTCTCTCCCGCCCAGACAGACCCTGGGGCCTCCCCACCCAGCCCGTGGCCGTGTGGGTCCCTTACTAGGCGGGGATGAGAAGGCATTTGAGGAGAGTCACACCAAGCGCCAAAGCCGAAAACCAATTGCAAGTACCGGTCGCAATTCCGAGCGCCGCCATTACACCAGCACTGCGCGCCTTCAATCAACTTGACCACATCCGGGATTCCGCGCATGCGGAGAAGGCCTTCGGGGGCCGGGTACTCAAGCGCCCAGCGACTCAGCCAATCGGAGGACTGAACTCAGGCATTTTTAAAACTCCCGCCCACAAACCTTTCACAGCTTGGTGATCAGCTTTAGCCCGAGAGGGCTATACTGCGCCTGCGTAGGTCTTAGCCGCGCCAGATTTTAGTTTTATTCGATACTTTGTGCTTGTATTCAGATAGTGGCTAGTCGTTTGCCGTGGGTCTTGATTTTGCCTGTATTGAGGATACCTAGGTGAGAAAAAACTCTGTCTTACGCTAGAGACGTTCACGTACTAGCAGAGGATACAGGATTCTTACCTGAGAGTTACAGTAGATTAAAGTACTTGAGATTACTGGGGTGGGGGTCGGGTGGGGTGGGGGTGCCCAACCGGAAGCCTGTACTGGAGTGTTGAATTCAGCTCTTAGTCAGCACCTGCCTGTGTGGAACCCATTCCGGAGACAGGCTACAGACTCCTCATACTTAATGTACAAATCACGCGAGGTTCTTGTTAAAGTTCAGACTGTGATTTAGTAGGCCTAACCAACTCCCAGATTACGTCAGTGCTGCTGGTACCCCAGTAACAAGGGCTGAGTCAAATTCACTGGCATTAGTCTTGTCTCCTCATCGTACTATGTGATCTTAGACTAACTAAACTCTCTAAGCCTGTTTCCTTTTTTGTAAAAAGGAGATAAAAATAGTTACTACCTCATACATTAGGTGTGAGGATTTCCTTTTTTCTTTTTATGAGACTATGTCACCCTCAGTAGAGTGATGTGGTGTCACAGATCACAGCAACCTCTAATTCTTGGGTTTAAGCGATTCTCTTGCCTAAGCCTCCCAACAGGCGCCCGCCACAACACCCGGCTATTTTTTTGTTGTTGGAGTGGTTCGAACCCGCTTGCCTTGGTGTATGTGGCCGGCTCCCTAACCACTGAGCTATAGGCGCCGAGCCTGGCTGTGAGGCTTAAATGAGAACGCATATAAATTGCTTGCTGTGATTCCAGAACAGAATAAATGCTCAAATGTGTCAGAAAAGTTAAATACCTTGCTGAAAGATGGACAGAAGTGGGTGATGATGTCACTCCCCTATTGAGCTTATGCCCTCCCAATAGCTTCAGCAGCCACACGTGTCATGTACAAATTTATTGCTCAAGCTCAACTTTCTTTCACCTGCAGACCCTTATCTCCAACTGCCTACTTGACATCTCTTAGATGTTTTCTTTTTAGGTTAATGTGAGGGTACAAACAACTAGGTTACAATGTTTGCATTTGTTAGGTAGAGTCCCTGTAGTAGTTGTGTCCCACACCCAGGAGGTGTGCCATATATCCTAACATTGTGCCCATTAAGTGGGAGCACACCGATCCTCCTCCCCTCTTAGATATCTTAAAGGCAGCTGCATCAGTTTCCTATTGCTGTGGTAACAGATTACCACAAATTTGGCAGGGCGAGGTGGCTCAGGCCTATAATCCTAGCACTCTGGGAGGCCAAGGTGGGTGTATTGCTTGAGCTTGGGTTCAAGACCAGACGGAGCAAGACCAAGACCCCATCTCTACTAAAAATAGAAAAACTGAGGCAAGAGCATTGCTTGAGCCCAAGAATTGGAGGTTGCTGTGAGCTATGACGCCAGGACACTACTCAGGATGACAATTGGAGACTCTATCTCAAAATAAATAAATAAAGCTGAGTTGATGTTAAAAAAAAAAAAAAAAACACAACCAGATTACCACAAGTTATTAGCTTAAAACAACACATTTATTCTCTTACAATTCTGTAAACCAAAAGTGTAAAATTGATCTCACTGGGCTAAGGTGAAAGTGTCATTAGGCTTGGTTCCTTTGGGAGGCCCTGATAGGAGGCTGTTTTCTTGCCTTTTTCAGATTTTACCATTTGCCTGCATTCCTTGGAGAAGCTTAGACCCTTCCTCACTTCACTCTAACATTTTGCTTCCATCCTCACACTGTTACTTTTCTGTCAGATCTCCCTCTGCTTCCTTTCTTTGTTTTTCTTTCTTTCTTTCTTTCTTTTTAAAGAAAAAACCCAGAGGGCTTTATTATTCCCATCAGAAAGAGCAGGCCTTCACAGGACAGAGGAGCAAGCTGTCAGCTGGGAAGAGGGCCCTATTTGCCAGCAATAAGTGGGTTCCGCAGGACCACAATGACCAGAGTCCCCATGCAGGAACATCATGGTGATGTAGCAATCTTTGTTGACTGCCTTGGACTACTTCTTACCTTGGCCTTTCTTGGGGACCTCATTCCCCAACTCCTTCACATTCTCCAGCACTGTGTTGCAGTGCCTATCAAAGGCCTTCACAGGGCCCAGGAATTTCTTGTATTGCGGCAATGGATAAGCACTTGGGTGTTGTTCTTGACTGACTATATGAGCACCAGAGAGTGGACCAGTGTTAAATTCTTCTTCCTCCTGCTTCTGTTGCTTCTTTGGGGTCATCTCACTCTTGGGCTTGTTGAGGAAGCTCATGGTAGTGGCTGTGCTCTCAAGTCACTCCCTTCTCCATGTTGCTTCTGTCTCTGAGAAAAGAGAGAGCTCCTCTTCCTTCTTATAGAAATACTTGCGATGGGTAGCGCCTGTGGCTCAGTGAGTGGGGCGCCGGCCCCATGTGCCGAGGGTGGCAGGTTCAGGCCCAGCCCCCACCAAACTGCAAGGGCGCCTGTAGTCCCAGCTGTTCTGGAGGCTGAGGCAGGAGAATCACAGAAGCCCAAGAGCTGGAGGTTGCTGTGAGTCCTGTGATGTCATGGCACTCTATGAAGGGCGGTAAAGTGAGACTCTACAAAAAAAGAAAAAGAAATTTTTGCAATTATATTTAGAGCCCACCTGGATAATCTCATCTCATGATCCTTAATCACATCTGCAACATCCCTTTTGATATATAAAGTTATATTCACAGGTTCTCTTTGGAGGCCATTATTCAAGTGTATCACACAACTCAAACTCAATATATCTGAAACTGAACTCAATAGTTCCTGCTTAGAATGATGACACCAACCATCCAGTTCTTCCCCTTCTCCATCTGTTCAATTTGATAATCAATGTGTTACCTGAATTGACTAACCCCACACCCATTCCTAACCCCCTTTTTCTTTTCAGTTTCTTCTGAAGAGTCTAGAATTGACTGAGTTCAATGGCTCACACCTGAATCATAACAGTTTGGGTGGTCAAGGCTGGAGGATTGCTTTTGCTTGAGGTCAGGGGTTTGGGACCACTCCCTCCCCATACCAAAAAAACCCCCAAAAAACTTAAAAAAAATGTTAGCCCAGCATAGTGGCATGCACCTGTAATCCCAGCTACTGGGGAGGCTGAGCCAGAAGTATCTCTTAAGCCTAGGAGTTCGAGGTTGCAGTGAGCTACATTGTCACTGTCCTCCAGCCTGGATGACAGAGTGAGACCTTGTTTCAAAAAAAGAAAAAGTCTAGAAAATCAAACAGCTAATTTTCCATCTTCCCTACGAGCTAGGAGTGGCCCAATGATACAGTTTTGTCTAGTAAATCTGAAGCAAAAGTCTGCTGGGGATTTTCTGGGAAAGATTTTCCTTTTCTGATGAGAGAGAGAGTTGTTATGACTGGCTCCTATGAAAAGCCATGCTTGTGTTCTGGGTCCAGCTCCACCACTACAGACTCCGGCAGCTTTATCACTGCAGCGGTTCTCACTGCAGCGGTTCTCATCCTGTCGGTCATGACCCCTTTTGGGGGGTCAAATGACCCTTTCACAGGGGTCACCTAAGGCCATCCTGCATATCATATATTTACATTACAATTCATAACAGTAGCAAAATTACAGTTATGAAATAGCAACGAAAATAATTTTATGGTCGGGGGTCACCACAACATGAGGAACTGTATTAAAGGGTCACAGCATTAGGAAGGTTGAGAACCACTGCACTAGAATCTCTGAATGCTCAGTTTCTTTTTAATCCACTTCATGAGATCAGCAGTGTGCCCCACCAAGTCAGATGCCACCCTGTAGAAGGAGAAGGAGGAAGTTGTGGAGGAGGTGGAGAATGGAAAAGACACCCTTGCTAATGGGAATGCATGAGAAAAATGGGGAGCAGGAGGCTGACAGTGAAGTAGGTGAAGATGGTGAAGAAGAGGAGGTGGATGGAGATGAAGAAGAGTAGGCTGAGACAGCTGAAGATGATGAAGAGGACAATATTGTCACCAAGATGCAGAAAGCTGATGAGGACGACTAGATAGCAAAAAAGGAAAAGCTGTACTTAAAAAAGTATTCACCCCCCACTTCATCTCTCAGAATCTAAGCATGGTCACCTTGAGGTAGAGAGGCTGGCCTTCCTTCAAAACCACAACATGAACTTGGAACAGAGAAGGTAAAAAGAACCAAAACTTCCATGGCTCTGCATTTTTTTCTTAAAAGTATCTTAAAAAGGAAAATCAGTTTTTATTTATTGATTATTTTTTTTTAAAGAACAGTTAAAAAATTTATTTTTTATTTTTTTATTTTTTTTATTATTTTTTTTTTTTTTGCAGTTTTTGGTTGGGGCTGTATTTGAACCCACCACCTCCGGCATATGGGACCTACGCCCTTCTCCTTTGAGCCACAGGTGCCGCCTTTTTTTTAAAATCAGGTTTTTTTTTTTTTTGGCCGGGGCTGGGTTTGAACCCACCACCTCTGGCATATGGGGCCAACGCCCTACTCCTTTGAGCCACAGGCACCACCCTTAAATCAGTTTTTATTTTTTACTTATTTATTTGTACATACTGTTAGGGCTCAGACAGTTTTAATGATCTCAGAGAGCATTCTCTGTCCTACTTCCCTACTTTTTTTTTTTTTTTTTAGAGACAGAGTCCCCAGGCTGGTGGTGCGTGCAGTCACTCCTGGCAGGTGCCATCCTAGCACACTCTGAGGTCATAGTGGTGCGTGCAGTCACTCCTGGCAGGTGCCATCCTAGCACACTCTGAGGTCATAGACTTATAGGCCCCATCTGAGGGCACTGCCACCTGGAACTCTGGATCTCAAGTATCTGAGCCTCCTGAGGAGCTGGGACTATGTGTGTGGCACCTCACTGGCTATCTCTGCCCTGCTTCTGATATTACTTGTGGTATAATCATGTTTGTTAGAATCTCAAAGATGAAAATAAAAAGTTTTTTAAAAAACAACAATCTAATTTAGAGCATTCCAGTAACATTTTTGGAGGGCCTATTTAATGTATGTACAAAACAATGTTGTTCAACAATAAACCAGAATTTTATTTTGCTGAGTTGTTTTAACCAAAAAAGAAAAACAAAACAGAGAGAGATAATTGTCATAAAATTTGCCCCTTTTCTCTTTTTTTTTTTTTTGAAAGAGTCTCACTTTGTCACTCTTGGTAGAGTGCTGTGACATCAGAGCTCACAGCAACCTCAAACTCTTGGGCTCAAGAGATCCTCTTGCCTCAGCCTCCAAGTAGCTGGGACTATAGGTGCCCACCACAACTCCTGTCTATTTTTTGAGACAAGGTCTCGCTCTTGCTCAGGCTGATCTTGAACCCAGGAGCTCAGTCAATCCACTGGTCTCGGCCTCTCAGAGTGCTAGGATTATAGGCATGAGCCACCAACCTGGACCCCCTTTTCTCATTCTTCTTACTTGTTGAGGCAAAAAGCTGTATTGAGCCATGAGGAAAAATTACTTCATGCTGGCTGTGGCATCTTGGAGCTGCTAAACAAATCCCTTCCACCTCCAGACCTTTTATTCGGTGAGGAAACATACACATCACCCTTATGTATTTGAGCCACAGTTGGTCAAGAGAGCTAAAATCATCTCTAATTGGTATTGCTAAGGCCTGTCTGTTTAACCTCCTAGATGTCTCTCACTGTCTTCCAGTCTTCACCCACCTTTGCCACTCTAGACATGTTTCCTTCTGTCAGTGCACCTTTACACATGCTGTTCTCTCTGTCTGGAATGTGCTTTCTCCACTCCTTGGCTAGTTAGGTCTTCATCCTTTAGCTTCTCCATGGCAACTTTCCCTGACCTCCCCTTACCCTGCCCTGTGCACCTGTCAGATGAGTGCAGTTTTACATTGTGTGTGTGATGATGATCTAATTTCCTTACAAGTCAGTCTCTTTCATGAGGAGAGGGATCTTGTTTATTATTATTGTAGCAGCTACAACCCACACAGAAAGACAACATGTATGCTCAATATCTGTTGAATGGAGTGAATGTCTGAAACAATTCAGCCAAGTCTCTCCTACCCATATATCCCCCCTTTCCTCCCACTGTATACTACCCAGATAAATAGATTTGGAACTTGGGGACAAATTGCAGAAAAGGGCCAATGTCAGTTTTATAGGGTGTTCAAGCTAGACACATCTGAGCAAATGAAACAATACACAACTTGGTGAAGTTTTGTGAGCTGACTTGTTTCCTTTCCACAAAGTTAATTCATTCTGCTCTAGTTCCTGAGCATTGCTGGTGACTAGGAAGCTCTCCTGACCACTACAAGCTTCTCTCTGAGAGGGCAGTGCTTAGATTTTTGCTCTCACAGACTTCAGCAGCTCTGTGGATTCTGAGAGCTTGGTGACTTGTTTTTCTTTTCTTTTTTTTTTTTTTGAGACAGAGTCTCACTATTTCACCCTTGATAGAGTGCTATGGCATCACAGCTCACAGCAAACTCAAACTCCTGGGCTTAAGTGATTCTCTTGCCACAGCCTCCCAAGTAGCTGGGACTATAGGCACCTGCCGCAACACCCAGCTATTTTTTATTGCAGTTGTAACTGTTCTTTTAGCTGGCCCGGGCTGGGTTAGAACCTGCCAGCCTTGGTTTATGTGGCTGGTGCCGTAACCAATGTGCTATGGATGCCAAGCTGACTTGTTTTTATTTTCAATTGCTTTGTTTTTTGGAACTTGAACCAAATATGATCAATCCAATAAATTGTATGTTTTTATACCTCAGGATGATTTTTCATAATGTCACTTAGAGGGCAATTATAGTCAAAAAGAGTCCAAGTTTAAATTTTTTATTTTAATTTTTAATTTTTTTTTTTTAGACAGAGTGTCACCCTGGGTAGAGTGCCATGGTGTCATAGCTCATAGCAACCTCAAACTCTTGGGCTCCAGGGATCCTCTTGCTTCAGTCTCCTGACTACAGGCCCTTGCCACTATGGCTGGCTAGTTTTTCTCGTTTTAGTAGGGTTTTGTTTTTGCTCAGCCGGTCTCAAACTCCTAAACTCAAGCAATCCATCAGCCTCAGCCTCCCAGAGTGCTAGGATTACAGACATGAGCCACTGTGCCTGGCCTCAAGTTCAAAATTTTAAATGAACAGTATTATACTCATACGTTGTGTTATCTATTGCTATATAACAAGTTACCCAAAAACTCAGCCTAGAAACATTTATTCAAGCACAGCTTAGCTGGGTGGTTCCAGCTCAGGGTCTGTGTCGCAGCCCCTAGTGGCCCCTATGGCCCTGGACTCAATCTCTGCAGAAAGGAACCAGGCGTGACTCGGATTAGAAGTATAAGCTTGTAGGAGGCCAGCTAACCTTATTTGCAGGATAGCCTCAAACAACCTCCGCAGTAGCCTTTTATTGAGACAGCACAAGGCAGGTGAGGGCAGTGTTAGACAATTACTGAGTGCTTAAGGATCTCCACTGGCTTGGGCTCTTTCTCCACAAGGAGCAGCTGCGTATGAATCGCCCGAGGATCCATTCCCCAGCTGCAAATCATCTTGCTCAGAGGTCGTTTGCTTCTTGGCGTCCTCTACAGGTCTGTAATGAGACTGCAGCTGGGAGGGATGACATCAGGGCTGTAGTCAACTGATGGCTTGACTGAAGCTGGTGTATCTACTTCCAAGGCTAGCAGAAGGCTTCAGATCCTTGTCACATGGGCTTTTTCCTGGGCTTCTTCTTGTCCTCAGGACAAAGCAACTGGTCACTGCTAGATCAAGTGATCCAAGAGCAAGCAAGGAGCAAGTCACAAAGCCTGCTTTTTTCAGTTTGTTAGAAGTTACTCAGTCTAGCCCACAGTGAAGGGGAGGACAGTTAGATGCCACCTCTTAAAGGGAAAAATGGCAAAAAATTGGCCATTTATTTGTTTTTTTAAATAATTAAAAATTTATTTTTTCAATCTCAAGATCTATATTCTTTTTTTAAAATCTGAAGAGGTATTTGAATTTGCTATATTTTATTTATTTATTTATTTTTGAGACAGAATCTCAAGCTGTTGCCTTGGGTAGCGTGCCATGGTGTCATAGCTATGGCAACCTCCAACTCCTGGGCTCAAGCAATCCTCTTGCCTCATTTTTTCTATTTTAGTAGAGACAGGTTCTTTCTTTTGCTCAGGATGGTCTTGAACTCATGAGCTCAAGCTATCCACTCGGCCTCCCAGAGTGCTAAGATTATAGGCGTGAGCCACTGTGCCTGGACTTTTGCCTGGACTGTGCCCGGACGTTAGATATCTTAGATGTATTCTTAGGATATCAGGGATATAATTTTATCTATGTGAAAAAAACCTCAATAAATCTTGAAGTGGAAGGGTCCTCCATTTATTTTTTTTAATTTTAATTTTTATATATACATGTGTTAATTAGGTTTCCATTATTTTTGCCTTCACAAAATTAAAAAGACTTAAAATTTAATAACAATAACAATGTTTAAAATAAGGATTAGAAACAAAAACATTGTAAAGAACAAACAAACAAATACATTCAGAAAAGGAATCAGACAATTGCTACATCAAAATATTAAGCAATAATAATAACAATAATAATGCAAAGAAAGTAACATTCACATTGTCAAATAAGAGTATGTCTATTATAGAATGCTTTGACTCTGAGATTCAGTATGGAGTCATCAGTTCTTATTATTTTTTTTTAAGTATCAAAAAATAGACAACTAATATTTATAAATAAAAGTAAAAGGTAATTTCAAAAAACAGATCATGCTAAATCTTATAGACAATAGAAAAAGAAGAAATACATCAAAATCATTCTACTTGATCTGGGTACACCCAACATTAATGTTAGAGAAAATATATTATTATAAAGGAGAAATTACAAACATACGTCGCTTATAAATGAGGATACAATATCCTAAACAACGTATTAACATGTTGAGTTGAAAATTAATGTTTAAGTAATATACTTGGTCAAAATTAAAATTAATTTATGTGAAGATTAGTCACCATTTTCTTTTCTTTTCTTGTTCTTTTTTTTTCTTCTTTTCCATTCCCACAGCCCTTCCCTTCTTCTCTGTCTGCTCTCCCCTTCCCCCATGCCCCACCATGTCATAATTGTCATTAATTGTCTTCAAATCAAAGTTGAGTACATAGGATTCATACTTCTCCTCTCCTGTGATGCTTCACTAAGAATAATGTGTTCCACCTCCATCCAGGTTAGTACAAATGCTAAAAAAAACTCCATTTTTATGGCTGAATAATATTCCATAGTATACATATACCTCAGCTTACGGATCCATTCCTGGGTTGAAGGACATTTAGGTTGTTTCCACATTTTGGCAATTGTAAATTGGGCTGTGATAAATAGCCTAGTACAGGTGTCTTTATAATAAAAGGGTTTTTGTTTTTTTTTTCCTTCTGGATATATGCCCAGTAATGGAATTGTAGGATCAAACAGGAGGTCTAGGTTGAATTCTTTGAGGTTTCTACATACTTCCTTCCAAAAAAGTTTTATTAGTTTGCAGTCCCACCAGCAGTGTAAAAGTGTTCCTTTCTCTCCACAACCGCGCCATCTGCAGTTTTGAGATTTTGTGATATAGGCCGTTCTTGATGGGGTTAGATGATATCTCAGGGTGGTTTTAATCTGCATTTCTCTAATAATTAGGGATGATGAACATTTTTTTCATATGATTGCTGGCCATTTATCTGTTATCTTTGGAGAAGATTCTATTCATCTTTCTTCCCCATTGATGTATGGGATTGGTGGGTTTTTTCTTTTGAATTAATTTGAAGTTCTGTATAGATCCTGGTTATTAAGTATTTGTCTGATTCAAAATATGCAAATATCCTTTCCCATTAGGTAGGTTGTCTGTTTGCTTTGGTTGTTGTCTCCTTGACTGTACAAAAACTTTTCAATTTAATTAAATCCCATTTGTTTATTATTGCTGTTGTTGCTATTGCCATGGCAGTCTTCCTCATAAAATCTTTACCCAGGCCGATATTTTCCAGTGTTTTTCCTATTCTTTCTGTGAGGATTTTTATTGTTTTGTGCCTTAAATTTAAGTACTTTATCCATCTTGAATCAATTTTTGTGAGTGGAGAAAGGTACAGGTCCAGCTTCAGTCTTTTACATGTGGATATCCAATTCTCCCAGCACCATTTATTGAATAGGGAATCTTTCCCCCAGTGGGTGCTCTTGTTTGGTTTATCGAAGATTAGGTGGCTATAAGTTGTTGATTTCATTTCCTGGGTTTCTATATGATTCCAAATGTCTATGTCTCTATTTTTGTGCCAGTACCATGCTGTCTTAACCACTTTGGCCTTGTAATATAGCCTAAAATCTGGTATGGTGATACCCCTGGCTTTGTTTTTATTACTAAGAACTGCCTTAGCTATACGGGGTTTTTTCTGGTTCCATACAAAACGCAGAATCATTTTTTGCAAGTCTTGAAAATAGGATGTTGGTATTTTAATAGGGATGGCATTGAATCGGTAAATTGCTCTGGGAAGTATAGACATTTTAACAATGTTGATTCTTCCCAGTCATGAGCATAGTATGTTCTTTCATTTGTTAAGGTCCTCTGCTATTTCCTTTCTTAAGGTTACATAATTTTCTTTATAGAGGTCCTTCACCTCTTTTGTTAGGTATATTCCTAATTATTTCATTTTCTTTGGGGCTATGGTGAAGGGAGTTGTGTCTTTAATTAACATCTCATCTTTGATGTTGTTGGCATATACAAAGGCAACTGACTTGTGGACATTGATTTTATATCCTGAAACATTACTGTAGTTTTTAATGACTTCCAAGAGTCTTGTAATTGAGTCTTTAGGGTTCTCTAAGTATAAGATCATATCATCAGCAAAGAGGGAGAGTTTGACCTCCTCTACTGTTTTGGATGCCCTTTATTTTTTTGTCTTATCTAATTGTATTGGCTAGAACTTCCAGCACTATGTTGAATAGTAATGGTGACAGAGG